>JAODAL010083224.1:0-11321 GCA_025379985.1 Phyllomedusa bahiana
GGTTTCTGTGACCCCTGGTATCCGGTAACAGTATGAGGGAGGAGCAGATCTTCTCCGATTACCACCTCCGCAGTGTCAACATGTTACCCCACACGGTCATGTGACCCCTTATCCGGGAAACAGTAGTAGGAGGAGCAGAACTTTCCTTTACATATAGATTGTTGTTTACGATCCTCTCCTCACATTTAAACAGCTGTTCGTAGCCCCCTTAATATTGAAGCAGGATAACGTTCTTACATGTAATATAAATCGTCCCCCTCCTAGAATACAGATATGCAGATATAAAATCATATAAAAACCTGGATGAGACTAAAACAAACTTCAGTAGATGAAGCCCTAAATTATCTGCTCCCGATCACAACACTAACCAGCACCACAGAGAACCACCAGGGGGGGCGCACTTCCTCTGTACTGACGAACTAACAGCATTAACCTCTTATGTCAAAAATGTACATTACAGTAGTTTAACCCATTCTGAGCGGCAGTCATAAGTTCATTTTGGCAGTTTTGGGGGTGAAACACCTTTCAATAAAACCGGTGTTAATTGTCATACAGATATATATCCACAAAATAGAGTTCTCTCTGTTGCTAGATCTTACTCAATGCCAAAAAGTGTAATTTTGCCAGATTTTAAGTCCACATAACGCTGAAATATACCAGCGCGTTATTGTGACCCACATATATATATATACACTTTTCTCTTTTTATTACATATATCTTGTGCTACAGGCAGATCTATAATATTTAGCGTTTGAACATGGTGAGAACTAGAGGTGGTAAGCGAGCAAGGAGGGGCGTACGAAGTGGAGATAGAGGTACGAGACAAGGCGCTCCTTCCAGTGCACCAGACAACACACAAGCGAGCACATCGTCAGTCACAGGACCGTCAGGCCTGTCATCGCTTGGTCGCCTCCCTGTGCATCTCATTACTAAAGATCGGCGCCAATCCGTTCTTCAGTGCTTATCAGACCCTGCATCCAGCGGTCCAATGGGGCCCCCACCCATTACTAGTTCCTTTTTTTTAACATGTCAGTGGGCCCCTTTTTTGTTTTAGGGCCCCTGACATTAGTACTGCCCGTACGCCCTATTGGCACCTCTGCCAGTTTCCCATGTGCCATTTCCAATACCAGGGGTCTTCTATGTGTCAAAGGGGCTTTTGGGGCCCCCTCAGATTCAGGCCCCATAGCAGCTCTCCAACCGCCGCACCCCCTTTAAGCTATGCCGCTGCTTGCAAGCTGTCCTCATCTTTTCAGTTAGCCATTGAAAGGAATGAAGTATTTTAGCCTCTCAACTGTTTTTCTGTCACCCTTAGACAATGTTCACACGGGGTATTGCCGGCGTAATTGCGGGGCCGGATTTCTCCCCGCCATGACGCCGGCTGCCGTGCAGCGGGGCGGGGCGGGGCCCGCAGCTCGCTAGCCCCATAGACACTCTTTATTCACAGCGCGTACGCGCCGTAAAATAATGTGCATGCCCACTTTCCCTCCCCCCCGTGGCGGATTCGCCGAGCGGGGAGAAGAGACGGAATCCACAGTTCTCTATGAGAACTGTGGATTACCGTAGTTACTGGGACGGATTGGAGCCGTCCCTGAAAGCCAAATCCAGCGCACAGTACGGCTCCAATCATTGCCCAAATAAGCCGTTGAACGGGGCCCCTTAGAGGCAAATTTTCTTCACTTTAGTTTTTCCCCATGTATCCAGTTTACTGTTAGGGGATGGTAAATACAGCTTCTCATCACCTGTATAGGTATAAAAATTAACCGAACATCTTCTCCCATTGACTTTAACGGGGTTCGAGTTTGAGCTCGAATCGAACCTTGAACCGAACACTATTACCGGTCGAAGTTCAACTCGAACATTTTACTGTTCGCTCATCACTGCTCACATACACTCACCGGCCACTTTATTAGGTACACCTGTCCAACTGCTCGTTAAAACTTAATTTCTAATCACCAAATCACATGGCGGCAACTCAGTGCATTTAGGCATGTAGACATGGTCAAGACAATCTCCTGCAGTTCAAACCGAGCATCAGTATGGGGAAGAAAGGTGATTTGAGTGCCTTTGAACGTGGCATGGTTGTTGGTGCCAGAAGGGCTGGTCTGAGTATTTCAGAAACTGCTGAACTCCTGGGATTTTCACGCACAACCATCTCTAGGGTTTACAGAGAATGGTCCGAAAAAGAAAAAACATCCAGTGAGGGGCAGTCCTGTGGGCGGAAATCCCCTTGTTGATGCCAGAGGTCAAAGGAGAATGGGCAGACTGGTTCGAGCTGATAGAAAGGCAACGTGACTCAAATAGCCACCCTTTACAACCAAGGTAGCAGAAGAGCATCTTTTGAACGCACAGTACGGGGAACTTTGAGGCAGATGGGGTACAGCGCAAAGACCCACACCGGGTGCCACTCCTTTCAGCTAAGAACAGGAAACTGAGGCTCCAAATTGCCCAAACTCATCGAAATTGGACAGTAGAAGATTGGAAAAACGTTGCCTGGTCTGATGAGTCTCGATTTCCCGCTGCGACATTCGGGTGGTAGGGTCAGAATTTGTGCGTCAACAACATGAAAGCATGGATCCATCCTCCTTGTATCAAAACCCGGGTTTCAGGCTGGTGGTGGTGGTGTCATGGTGTGGGAAATTTTCTTGGCATCTTTGGCCCCTGGTACCAATTGAGCATCGTTGAAACACCTTGTGGAATCTATCCACAAGAATTGAAGCAGTTCTGAGGGAAAAGGGGGTCCAACCCGTTACTAGCATGGTGTAACCTAATAAAAGTGGCCGGGAGTGTATATCTCAGCATTGAAACCTGGTCAAGTATCCAACCCTTTTTGGGGTTTTGAAACATCCCATATCCTCAGGGGTTCCTCCACCGACTTAAAAAGTTCTTCAATTTTCTTTATCTGTTTTGCCCCTTTTCCCTTTTATTCTTCCAAACCCATTCCCCCATCAGAGCCCGGTCTATTGACTTTCATCTCATCGCTCCAAATCACCTGTTATCAATCTTCCATTTTTCGTCCTTTTTCTGTAAACTCTTTTTCCGGGCGCTTCTTGTGATGAGATTGTAGTGGCGGCTTCTTGCCCTGTTTTTGGCCATCATTCCAGACCTGTGCAGTGTGTGTTGCCCGGTGTTTGCATGGACATCTGTGATCTCACTATTACGAAGCCTACGAGCCGCCTCCACTGCCGTGTCAGTCGTGTTAGAACTGATAGACCTTGTGATGAGCGACTTGTTGACTCTAATATTTTGCCTGGACGTTCACCTCTTGGCTTTATGAATGGACGGACTTTATTTCATATTCTTCCCGCTGTCAGGGCCTCACATGATGCAGTTCGGCAATTTTCTTGGCCCTGAGACGCTATCGATGAGCTGGATGATGCTTCTTCTCTTTTCTTGGGAAATCTTCTTCATGGCTGCTCAAACCAGTGACCTTTCGCTTGGGAATCAACACTGAGCTATTAGGGAATGTGAGAACTGGTTGTAATTTGTAGTAATAAGAAGAAAAAGATTGTCCCACCACCAGGAGCAAAACCATAACAATGCAGTTGTAAGAGGTTGGAGTTATGCTTGTGTTAGTAGTAGTAGCACACTGGGTTGCCATGGGAAACCAGGAGAAGGTGACTTGGTTTTGGCAACAAAAGTTAACAGTTTAAGAGAGAATACAGTTGGGCGAAACCCAATCAGGAGGAGGATTGCTGCTTTTATGTTAAAAAATCTTGCAAAAACAATCACTTGCAATATGTGTCCATTAACAGTTCCTACCTATTCCTAGATATCCCCTCTTGTATGGGTCTGCATCAGCTCCTCAGGTTGCTATAGCTACGACCTGTTTTGTCCTCCCTGATATGCTACCAGCACGGTTGCTATAGCTACAGACCTGTTCCATCTCTCCTGATAGGCTGCCAGCACTGGTTGCTATAGCTCCCAGGCCCTTTGTTTGATCTCTCATGATAGGCTGCTAGCACTGGTTGCCTATACTACAGACCTGGCTTTTTTTTACTGCAGCCTAATAGATGCCAGAAAAACCCTCCCTGAATTCAAAATGAAACCAAGAGAACAGGACTGAGGTAAGATGAATCAATGTAGTGAGACAACCTCTTTAAGAGAGAGTTGACAGTTGTTGGGGCCCGTATCTATGTGAGGAGAGACAGTGAAGAAGCTAACCTGTCAGCTCAGTGAGTGAGAGAAGATGTAGCCCTTAGGAGGGGACGCTGGGCTCTGCCTTTTATTGGCCTTACAAACTACGTAACTATGTAGGTGGACAGTCCTGTATAGATTGGGATGTTCCTGAAATGGGGCTAAAACCTCTAAGGCGTCAGTCTTTATTCGTCAGAAAAATAGAAAAATTATGGTGCTTGGAAAATGGTGATAAAAACAAAAACTAAAAAATTGCTCCATCATAAAGGGAACAACTGGCTGAGGCGGCAATGGTTAAGGGTAGTTTCATACACAGCATTTTTTGGAAAAACCATCAGCATGAAGCTGCCATACTGTGGGGTCCTGCCCTAAGGAGAGGATAACATGCAGACAGAGTGGCAAAAGGTTTTAACAACTTTTTAACAAGTTTTCACACTATTTCCTTTCACGTTGTGCCCAGCAGGTGGCACTACACTACTACCCTATAGTACAATACTGATGAGCTCCCGCCACATCTGGGCAGTGAAGGCTGCAGGACCATTTCCTCAGAGTGCTCATTGCCTTTGCCAGGGTATTGAGATACAGGGCTAGGGAAGTGAATTGAATCTTTGCCCTGGGTGAGGGAAAGCTGAGATTTTGTTCTATGACCGGTCCTATATATTACTCTATGTCCATATAATATCAACCCATTAAAAGGGTATTCCTCAGGATATGCCATAAATGTCTAATAAATGGGGGTCCCATCTGTGGGATCTGGACCCATATGAAGAACAAGGGTCCATCAACCCCCATCCTTCCTGGTCAAATTGCTGCCCCCCGCTAAATTCAGAGGGAGTCGCACATGTTTTGAGCTGTCTCTATCTTTTTCCGACAGCCGAGCAGCCATGGTGACATTATGCACGGCCACCTCTCCACTCATTCTCTTCCTGTGTCCACCTTGTCAGGGGTCAGGGATTGGTTTTTCATATACTTGCAGCCCCTGAGTTAGGACTTGTCTATCACATACGATAAATGTTATATGGCATGTTCCTTTAAGAACGATGCATCTTAGGACCACCATAATGAGATGTAAGGGTATGTTCACACTTGGGAATTTTCCAATCGAATTTTTACTTTGAACATAGCTTAGCCCCTACAAGAAAAAGGATGTGCAAAAAGAATGATCATGTGTATCCTTTTCTCTCCCACACAATGGATTTAAAATCCGTGATGTGGAAAATCCGCACTTGTAAGGGGGCAGAGTGAATCTCCCACGTTACACGCTGCTGTTCACTGTGTAATCTACAACGCGGACTGAATGGCCGTCTGATTACATGGATTTTAAACGGATCCGTTTTGAAAATTTTTAGTAAAGGGGTTGTCTACAAAAAAATTAAAGTTTTAAAAATGGGGCCAAAAAAAAATAAGGAGTACGCCTTGGTTACTAATTGGCAAACTAAAGGGTTTTTTAGAGAACGGGCTGGTTTACGTGCTTTGCAACGGGTTTTTTACTGGTCAGGGAAGCATTCTTTTCCTTCCCAGGTCGTCCCACATGCAAAGGAAAGGCTGTGAAGAGGGGGGGCAGGGATTGTGTATTGGCAGTGAAATGAGAGAAGCAGTGAGAGGACTTGCAGGGGGTTGTGTGTAATTGGCAGCGACATGCAGGGAAAAGAGGCAGTGAAGAGCGGGGAGGTGTATTGGCAGCCACAGGAAGTGTGAAATTGGCAGCCACAGGATGGAGGAGGGGCAGTGAAGAGATACAATACACACAACCCCCCTGCAAGTCCTCCCCACTGCTTCTCCTCCGTGCCTGCCAAATACACACATCCTGCCCCCTCTTCAGCCTTTCCTTTGCATGTGCATGACCTGGGCAGGACAGAATGCTTCCCTGACCAGTAAACAAACACCATTGCTAAGCACATGTAAACCAGCCCGTTCTCTAAAACCGTAGCACTTTGCCAATAGTAACCAAGGACGTACATCCTTAGATTTTTGGTCCCCACATTTTCAACTATGATCTTCATAGTGAGACAACCCCTTTAAGCTTAGAGGGTATGTTCACATGATGCACTTGGGGGACATACCTTGGCGTGTGATTGCACTGCAATGCGCCCAAAATACAACGGCAAATGCCGTAACAACCTGACGTTTTCCTTGGTGCATAGTATGCGCCCGTAGAAAGAAGTGACATGTCTCGTCACTTCTGTTGGGTGCTTACATTTTAGGGAATGCCAGGCTGAATAGGAGGCAGGGCTGTGGTGCTGTTGAAAGTATGCGCTGGCCATGGTGTACTTTCAGCAGCAGGTGTATTGTGATGCGCCCAGGTATGTGTGTCATGGGGGCTGGCGCGGGTGCCGTCGCCCCCCGCAGCAGCTCCCCTGCCCTGGCGCCGGCTCACTTACCACGCTCCTGTGCCCGCTGCTCCTGCCTGTCCCAGCCGTCGCGCACGTACCCGCTGCTTAGGGCGCGCGTGCGAAGGCTGGTCTGGATTTAAAGGGCCAGCGAAATACCGTAATTTAGTCAAATTCCCGGCCGCTGGTCCTATATAAGAATACACTCCCTGCACTCTCTGCCAGATTGTTGGTGAGTCTTGAGAGTGTTTAGTGAGTCTTGAGAGTGTTGGAGTTCCGTATTGATTACCCGTGTACCAGTCCATTCCGCTACGTTTCCTGACCTTGCCTGTTTGCCGCCTGCCCTGACCATCTGCCTGTCTCTGACCACGAACCTCTGCCAAACCTGCCCTGACCCTCTTCCTGTCCCCAACTACGTCTCTGGATTACGATTCTGTACCACGCATTACCCCGGCCGCCATCGCAAGCAGGTCACGTCAGGGGTAGCGACCTGGTAGCCTCACGCCGCAGCAAGTCCATCCCGCTTTGCGGCGGGCTCTGGTGAATACCGGGGGCTACTTAGACCGCTCCCTATCATCGCTTGCCATGGTCCAGCGAATCCACCAAACCCGTTACAGTACAATCTGGCCATGGATTCCGCCAGAGTACCTTTGCCCGAGCTCTGGGATGTCACGACGACCGTCGCCCAGCAGAGCCAGCGTATTGACCAGCTCGTGGCCATGATGCAGAACCTTGTGGCCCGTCTACCTCCGACTGCGGTTGCTACCACCACGCCAGCACCATCTTTGCATCTGCCACTTCCCTCACACTATGACTATAGAGTCATTGTATACTTAAACATAATCCTAAAGTGGTTGATAACTGCCAAGGTATATATGGCCCAAATTAGCAAGGGGAGCACATGTTCAAGATATAATATTTTAATAGTATACAAGTATAATTAAATAGATAAACAACTATATCCTGAAAGAAAGACTCACGATTCTGTAGATCTTGTATGATGTACTCACAAGTCAGGGAATTAAATTCTAATTAAGAAATAGAAGGCTCGAAGAGTATATGGACCGGATAAACAATGATAAAGTGCTATGTCCAAACTCCATCAAAGCAGAGCACCCGTCCCAAAAGGACGACCCCACATTATCGGTGGCTCACCCAAACTATGCCTATATGTTCACGTCCCATACAGATAATCTTAAACAATGTGCATATCTATACGGTCCCGTATGTATACAGACCAAATGATGCAGCAATCCCAAATGATGCAGCAATCCCGACGCGTTTCCCCAGTGTTCGGTTCATCAGGGGATGATAGAC
Organism: Phyllomedusa bahiana; assembly: GCA_025379985.1. Classification (NCBI taxonomy): domain Eukaryota; kingdom Metazoa; phylum Chordata; class Amphibia; order Anura; family Hylidae; genus Phyllomedusa; species Phyllomedusa bahiana. The sequence continues at coordinate 7,782 of JAODAL010083224.1, forward strand.
AAAGGTAGCTCAATAGTCCTTTGATGGCATGATGAGGCCATAAAGAAAGTCACTAAGTATGCTCTTTCTATATACTCCAACTCCTCCCAGCCATATATTCCAACCAATGAAAATCGTGCAGGTGTCTAGACTACCTATCACGAGGTTACATGGTTGTCACCGAGCCCCACGCATGCGCAAGTGGAATTCGCAGACGCCGCGCCAGAATCACAGATCACCTGTGAAAGACCGGCAATGGAAAGCGAAACCCCGGACATGCGCAATAGAAACATCTCGACGCTGAAGCGCCATGTGTTCACTGCGCTCTAAACAGAATTACTTACAAGGCGCGGTATAGATTAATGAACCGCACTAAGTACGCCAAGCACACCACACAATAGAATCAGTGTTTATAAGATATTTACAAGCTTGAGCGCATTCCGGCATATTTATAAAATAATAGAGGGCTACAATCACCGCTTATCAAAACCATCATAGCCTCAAAGAACTCCTATCAAAGCAGAGCACCCGTCCCGAAAAGGACGACCCCACTTATCGGTGGCTCACCCTAAACTATGCCTATATGTTCACCGGCCCCCATACAGATAATCTTAAACAATGTGCATATCTATACGGTCCCAGGCGGGGAGAGGCGGGCGGGGATGTAGCCCAAACAAAGAACTGCAAACTTTCATATGAGAGTAATAAATACTATCAACACAGTCCTGGGACAAATAATGGTTGATAATATACATATGGATGAATGGTATTAGAGGGGAGAATAAATATATATGCATATTATTACACTGATAATGTAAGAATATACCAAAACGTGGTATGATATTCTAAGCTGATTAGCATGAATACAGGATCCACGAAAAGGATCAGAGTGAAGTTAAGTCTACCAAATGATACATATAGGGTGAAGAAGTTGATATTTATAAGAAACAGCCAAATTGAAGACTCTCATTGAAGCCATGAGGGGCAATAGTATGTAATCGAAAAATCCATTCTGTTTCTTTTTTCAACAGTTTATTATCCCAGTCGCCACCTCTAGGTGATTTTTTCACGACCTCAATGATAGTGAACTTAAGACATGTGGGATCATTATTATGATGTTCACAAACATGTCGTGCTATAGGGGTATCCCTCCTATGTCTGATATCCCCTAGATGTTCTCCCATCCCCTTCGAATTTCCCCCTTAGTCTTTCCTACATAACCCAAAGGGCAACTGCAGTTACATAAGTAGATGACACCTTCATTTTTGCAATTAGAAAAATCTCTCTTGAAAAACACACGACCTGTTTTTAAATTGTTAAAGGATTTGGACTGATCTATATATGGACAAGCCACACAGTTATCCCCACATCTAAAAGTACCCAATGGTTGCTGATCTAACCAGGTACCTTGCCTTTTCCGTGGTTTATATAGACTGTGTACCAGCCTATCCCATAATGACCGACCCTTCCTAAATGTAATATTGGGGGGCATCAGGTATAACATCAGCTAGATCGGGATCCGACTTAAGGATTTCCCAGTATTTACTGATACATTCCCTTGCCCGTTCATGTCCCTGAACAAAGTTGGCCACGATCCGCATAGTTTTCTCTGTTGAAAAACCTATAGCCTTATCTATGCAATTGAGTAATCCAGATCTATCAGATTTAAGTGCATTCACAAAAGCCTTCTCTATGATTCTCTCAGGATAACCCCGGTCCACAAACCTATCCTTTAAATCTTTTGCTTGGAATAGGTAGTCCCCTTTTCTGGAACAGTTTTTTTTCCGTACAACGGGGAAACTGTCCTTAGGTATTCCTTTCTTAAAGGATCTGGGATGATAACTTTCCCACCGGAGGAGGCTATTGGTTGCGGTCGGTTTACGGAAAGTTTTTGTATGCAGGTTACCTGATTTATCTTTAATGATATAAAGATCAAAAAAGGGGAGGCAAACATCATCAATAGTTGAAGTGAATTTCATACCAATGTCATTAATATTTAATGTTTCCACAAAAGTGTTAAAAGCCTCAGCAGTCCCATTCCACAAAATCAGGATGTCGTCTATATACCTACCACAAAACAAGATGTTATCCGTCTGGGGTAGTTACTGTCTATGAACACCATGTAAGCCTCCCCCCCAGCCCAGGAATAAATTTGCGATGAGGAGCACATGGGCTCCCCATTGCTGTACCCATGAGCTGGTGGAAGGTTTTACCATTGAAGATGAAAAAATTGTGTTCAAGGACAAATTGGAGTAGGTGTATGACAAATTCACTATGTTCCCTATGATGTATTCCTCTCATGGCCAATTTTGTGTTGGCCTCTACTGTCAAACCATCCAATCTCCTTAGTAAGTCAGAAGTATCCTTTATAAATGACGGTAGAGCATATACAAACTCCTTCAAGATGTTATCAATGTATATGCTCACATTCTGGGATAGAGAGTCCACGCCGGATACAATGGGTCGCCCCTTTAATGGGGAAATCCCCTTATGTATCTTAGGCAAGGTGTAGAAACATGGTACCACTGGATGTTTTGGCACCATGAATTGGCTCTCATTCCTCGAAATCAATACCTTACCAATACCTGTATCAAGAATTGTCTCAAGTTGTTGACAAAATCGTGATGTAGGGTCACTTCTAAGTATGGCATAACATGTCCGATCATTCAAGATATTGTTACACATATTCATGTATCCAGAGTGGTCAAGCACTACCAAATTACCCCCCTTATCAGATGGTTTACAGATAATACTGTCATCATCCTCTAGATTTCTCAAAGCAAGTAATTGTTTTTGGGATAGATTATGACTAGGTATCCCAGCATTTGGTTTCTCCAAATCCTGGCTGAACAGCTTCAAAAACATATCTATCGCTGGACTAGACATGGGAGGGGGCATACGTATACTCTTTTGTCTCAATTCTGTATAACCACTTTCTACCTCAGATAAACTTGCCATAAACCTAGCATCAACAATTCAGTCATCTCTATGCCCAAAATTCTGGCCTCCTCTGAGTCCTGGTTTTTAAAGAATTTATGCCACTTTAAACGCCTCACAAATAAATTAAAGTCCTTAACCCACTCAAAGGCATTGCATCTAACCGACGGTACAAAGTTAAGACCCTTAGCCAACACTGAAATTTCCATACTGTGAGAGGTCATTAAAGATTAATTAATTTGACAAAACATTTACTTCTTTTGTCTCCGATCTCTCAGAGACATCCCTTGTTTTTCCTCTAAAAAAGATAAACCAGAGGAGGATGAGGCCCCATAAACCTTTCCCCTTGAAGATGGGTTCCATCTCCCTTTCCCCCTTGGTCTACCCCTCCTGGACTTCTGTAATGTCTGTGTACAGTATCTGAGGGTTCAATGTCTGAAGAGGAATATTGTCCCCCTTTTTTATTCCCTCATAAAAGAAAGAATACGCTTTTTCTCCCTAAAAACCTGCAGATCTTTAATGTACAGCTTATCTTCCTATTTTTCAAAGCCCCCTGATACTTTAATTATTTTGGGGTATTATTCTCTCCTACTAAAAATCGGGGTCGATTTGAATTTTAAGGGG
>JAODAL010083225.1:0-11321 GCA_025379985.1 Phyllomedusa bahiana
TTAAAAATCTGACACTCCCATCTACCAAAAAAAATTAAAATGAATGCTCTGACATCTGTCTTAGTTACACTAATCTAATAACCTTAAATAAGCAGCAGCTATGACCTGTTATTCAAATGCCACGGCCTTCTAGACGTATCTCTAGACCAAATATGTGAGCGGAACAGAACATGTCCTTGTATCCAGTCAGAAATTCATATTAGAACAAAGATTTAAGTTTGAAGAAGACAAGATGGAAGCCATAAATTAAAATGATTATCAAACTATCAAACGTATATTCAATTCTGTTTCAATCCGTATATATTTCAGATACGTGTTTTTTCACTTTGGCGCAGTCCAGCTTTGTTGATAGAGGCACCTTGCACTTAAATGTGAATACAGCAATTTTGTCGTCACCGCAGGTGTATTTTTAGGTGCAAAAAAAAAATACTGTTTATTATCCTTATACATTTCAGATACGTGTTTTTTCACTTTGGCACAGTCCAGCTTTGTTGATAGAGGCACCTTGCACCTAAATTTGAATACAGAAATTTTTTCGTCACCGCAGGTGTATTTTTAGGTGCAAAAAATACCGTTTATTATCTGTATACATTTCAGATAGGTGTTTTTTCACTTTTTTCCCAGTCCAGCTTTGTTCATAGAGGCACCTTGCACTTAAATTTGAATACAGCAATTTTGTTGTCACCGCAGGTGTATTTTTAGGTGCAAGAAATACAGTTTATTATCCGTATACATTTCAGATAGGTGTTTTTTTCACTTTTGCCCAGTCCAGCTTTGTTGATAGAGGTACCTTGCACTTAAATTTGAATACACAATTTTGTTTTGATTTGAGGTATTTCAGAATAGCTGTGATTTCGTCTTTTAATAAGAGACTTTCCAAAACTTTTTCATACCTTCTCAAATTTTTATTTTTCTGAACATGGAGCAAAATTTGCGGGTGGAAAGCGAAGCAAAGGGGGGGGTAGGACATGGAAGTAGAGGTACAAGAGAAGGTGCCCCTTTCCCATGCGGGCGATAACACGCATGTCAGGGGTTCGTGGGTTTCAGGACCGTCGGGCCTGTCATTGCTGGTCAGGCCCTGTGAACCCTCAGTAAGAACAGCGTCGCCAATCGTTCTTCATGGTTAATGCAACCTGCATCCAGCAGTCTTACTCCTTGTCCTCCCAGTCACGGCCACAAATGTCATCATCAGCATCGTCAGCATCCGTCCAACATGAAGCGAAGGCAGCCCAAATGTCAACTCGTGTACCCACCACTGTGGATAATCCATTTTCTGAAGACCTCTTTGATGACAAAATGCAGTTGGGGTCAGAAGGCATGTTAAAAGATCAAGAGGCCAAAGAGGTGATTTTGTCTGCTCTGACGCCCATTACTGATGCCATCAGAGGAGGGAAGGAAGCCGGTCAATCGACAAAAATCCTGGCGGTCGGCAACGCCTTGCAGTTCCCTCTTGCTTGTAGCCCGCCGCTCCTGGATGCAGATGTCAGGCGACCAATCACTGTGTTTTATGATGATGATGACAACAGTGCGGATCCAACGTGGGCTTTTCAGCAGAATTTCTTGCGAGCGCTCATCACTGAACGAGGGGGGAAGACGATGGGGTAGTGTCAGTATGGGTCCCGCCCCAAAAAGGGAGAGGGCGGTTGCAGAATCCGCTGATATTATTCCGCCAGCCACGGTCAGGAAACCCGCTCCTCCTTATCACCGCCCAATAAGGCCGGGACCTCTCACCCCCCCCTTCCCCCCCTTATTTCCCCCCCCCCCCCAAGCCCTCTGTTTCACCCAGCAGGGTCTATCCCCCTTTTCCCCCGGTAAAAAACATAAGTAGAGGAAAGAATCTTAGTGTTTAACCACCCCCCAACATGTCTATCAAAATGCGCGAATCAAAATTAAATGGGGGGCAACAATTGGCCAAAAAAGGCCAACTGATCCGGGTTTTCCAAACCACTGTCACATCCCGGGTCTCCCTTTCCTCCTCCTCCGCCACCCCCAAAGTTTCCCTCACTCCCCATGTCTCTCAAAAGTCATGATCGGGGATAACCCTCCGCTTCAGCCTCCCCCCGTCCCCGAGTCCCAAAACCAACCCACCAGAAAACCCACCCAAACCCCTTCCCTTCCCCCTTTTTTTGCGACCTTTTTCCGTACAGCACCAGTCTAGCAGCCACCTTTTTCTGTCCCCCGGTTTGGAGCAGAAAAAAACATTTTAAACCCCAAACCCCCCCAAAAGGGCCAAAACCTGAATGTCGGCTTTGCCAGCTTTTGGGCCCTTGGAAATGTTCCCTTTCCTTTTGGGTTTGGCCCACAGAGGGGTTCCGCCACGTAAATGGCCCTTGCCTGCCCCCAAAAACCAGATGCCGAGCAGGTTTTTCCCCTTTGGGCCAGAAAAGCCGCCCCCTGCCCTGGCCAGCCACGTGCATCTAAAATTTCAAGCGCGTTTTTTTGCATCTGTGTCCGTAAAAGCCCCTTCTGACCATCGATAAAATGACTATAACAGGGCCAAGGCCGCTATATCTCTGTACAGCTCCTGGGGAGCGGGGTGGATGTCCCCTGGGGGGCAGGGGCTCTCAGGCCCCCGCGCACAGCTCTTCAAAACCGCAAGGATGGTGCGGGGGTTTTTTTCCCCCCAAAAAGTCCCCTGGGGGCATAAAGGGGCCAAGGAAAAAACCAGGGCCGTGTTGAAATTAATCTGTTTTGGGAAAACCCTTCCACAAAAAGGTCAGGGAGCTGGGGACCTCCCCCGCAACAAAACCAAACCGGGGCCGGGTTTGACAAAAAACCTTTGTCCCGGGCAAGGTGTTTGGATAACGGCGAAATCTGCTGGCCCTCATTTAAAAATCGTAGGGCCGGGACACATCCCTTCCGGGCACATGCCCTAACCTTTTTTGCCAAAATTTCTAAAGACACCCGGGTCTGGACTCCTGCTGGGGAAGGGCTCGGGGCTTCCGCCGTTCGCACCCTGGTTTCCCGCCCAGCCGGGCGGGCGGTTTGCAGCGTAAAGCTCCCCCCCCCATAAAACCCGCCCAAATTTTTTTATGGGGGAAACCACGCTGGTTTTCCACCCTCCAAATCTCAACGATTTTTGGCAGAAAGAGCAATGCCTTAAACGCAAAACAAGTGCACTTTGGCCTGACAAGCAGGTGCGGACCTTGGGGGGTTAAACCATCGAGGTGGAGGCAGGTAAAAGAGCTCTTTAACCACCTTTGGCCATTTTGAAGAAGCCACCAAAATGGTCATTTGCGGACAATCCCCCTTGTCACATGACCCATTGGGGTGACTTATTTCGGGAACGATGGGTTGGCCCACTCTGAAACATCGGGTCCCGACATTTAAAGGGGGAGGAACGGACACAGATGCGGACATAGAAACTTTCTCCCCAATCGAATCCACAAGGCCCGACGGGTTCTAATTTTTATGGGTCTTCTTTTAAAGGCATTTGGGTTCGAGGCCCCGGGGCTAGTCCCAAGGCCCGGCACATCAGCTCTCGAGTCATCATCTGGGGCAAGTGGGGGTTTGTGTTGAAGCGGGTGCCAGAAGAAGAAAAAGGGGAAAGGGGGGAAAAAGGGGGTTTTTCCAGACACAGACGTTTACCGATGCCCTGCCTTGGAAGGGGTTTGTGGGCGAATTTGGGGCGGGAGGAAGATGAGGAAGATCAGTTTGCTAGTCCCCCCTCGCCCCAGAGGTTTGGGGAAATCAAGGCCCCTCTCTCACATGATTGTTGGATGCCCATTTCCTCAACATGACCCCCCCGCATTAAGGCCATAAAAATGAAAAAAACAGTTACGGGGTGGCCACCCTCCCGGGATCCCCATTTTAACCAAAAAACAAAACACCCACTTTCCTTCCACCCCCCACCAAATAAGAAAAAAGGGCGGGAAATTTAGCCCTTGGGTTTATTGATCAACTGGGAAACATCTGTTGCGTCTGCTTCACCGTTCTTTTTAATGTCACGGTGGAACAACATCAGCGACTTTACAGCAGTAGATGCCAAGTAGCCGTACGGCAGCAGTAAAAGCAGCGGGCAAGGTGGCAAAAACCCAAATTGGGTAAACCTCCCCAAAACCTTTATTTCCCCATCTCCCAAACCCGCATGCAATGGGGCACACATAAAACACCCAAGACCATTTAAGATCATTTGGTCACGACTATCTGCTCTCAAAAACCAGGTTTTGAAATTTTTTCCGGACCCAATGGGACTTCGGGGTACCCAAAAAGGGCAATTTGGCCCGAGCTCGCTCCCACGCCTTAGAGGTTTTGGGCCCTGCCCAGCACCCCAGGGGAAATTTTTGAGGGGCCCTTTCGCACACGGGAGGAGTCATTACAAAAAACGCATCCGGGCTTTCCAGAAAATGGGGGATCGATTGCTTTCACAAGATGAACCCAGGCAGGGATCCTATGATGTTTTGGGGGCCCCCCTTTTTGCCGGGGTTTCACCGACTATTGCGGTCTACTTCACATTCCTTTTCAAACAGAAATGATCCTCTTAAAAAACTTTTTTTTAAAAATAAACCCATTTCTTACTGCAATTTTTATTTTCATTTCCCCAAAAATTTATTTTTTCTGGTTTTTTCTGTGAGGGGAAATGTAAAAGGGCAGCAATTTCATGGGCAACACCGTATTTCCATTTTCTCTCTTTATCTTTTTGAAGTTTTTGGGATTTCAATGGTTTTGAGGCATTTCTTGAATACAGCATAATCAGGGCCTTTTGTAAAAAAAAAAAAAAAAACAAAAAAAAAAAAAAATGTTTTGAAGCCCCCAATTGGGCATTTCTCCCCTCACAATTTTTAATAGGGCTGAAAAAGTCAAATTTTAAATTTTTTTGGGGCTATTTGCTGGAGATACAGCATAATTTATTTTCCTTTTGGAAAAGAAATGGTTTTTTTTTAAAGTGGCCCTTTTTTCCCCCAAACAATTTTTTAAAAGTGGCTGTGAATCATTTTTAATATTTTTTGGGGTCATGTTGCTGGAGATTTCAGCAATAAACAAAGGTCCTTTGGAACAGAAATTTCAGCTTTTTTAAATGACAATTTTTCCCTCCAACAATTTTTAAAAAGTGGAAAAAAGGGCATTTTTTTAATTTTTGGGGCATCTGCTGGGGAAAAAAAGCAATACCCACAGGGCCTATTCTAAAAAAATTTTTTTTTTCTAACAACATTTGTTCTTCACAATTGTCAAATTTGGGTCAAGGTAAAGTTTTGAATTTTTGGGGCCATTTTCTGGGGAAATGCACTATACTACGGGCCTATTTTTTAAAAAAAGGGGGTTTCTAACAGACAAAATTTGTTCTTTACAATTGTCAAAAAGTGCTCAAAGGGGGATCGGGCGTCAAAACAGGAATAGGGAGGAAAACGGGTTTAAGGGGCAAAATATTTCAAAATGCTTGTTTTTGCAAGATTCCTTTTTCTTTGCCCACAAACCCTGTATTGGGGGCAACCCCTTTTTTACAATTAAAAAAAGAGAAAAAAAGGGCGTTTGGGAAATTTCCCTCCAATTTTTAAAAAATTTTTTTCCCAAAAAAAACACTAAAAAACTTTTCATGTACAAAAAAACTGGTACAAATATTCCTTTTAATTTTAAAAAGGGGGTACAGGGAAAATTGACCAAAAATAGGGTTATTCGAGGACATTTGGGTATGGGCACGGACCCGGGAAAAAAGAACAGAGACCCCTTTTCCCCCAGCACGTTTATAAAATGAGAAAAATAATGCCAAGTAAAAGGGGCCCCCGGGGGAAAAGGAAAACAAACCCCCAACATTTCCAAGTGAAAGCTCAATTGGTTTCCCCACTCCCTACGGAGGGGGAAGCGCTACCCCGGCTTTACTGTGTACTGAGGAAAAGGGTGGAGGTCTTACCTCACACTTCCCCACTCTTTCCCAGCACGACTGTTTTCGTTGCTGACCCTCCCGCCTGGGCTCTCACCCCCACCCCCCCCCTGTAACTCCGCCCCCGGGAGCTGAACCTGCGTTTTAATAGATAAAGCGTAGCCTAAGCCCCCCCGCACCCACTGTAAGTCTGGGCCCCCGGGAGCCGCCTCCGGGTTAACAGATGGGTGATGGGAAACACTGGGTCTTACCGTTAGGGGGAATCAGGGGAAAATTCCAAAAATTTTTCTAAAAAACAGATTTTGAAAAAAGGGGATTCCCCCCTTTAGGTTAAGTAGTGGGCAAAAATCCCCCGGGGTGGACACAAAAATTTCACAATTTGAGGGGTTTAAAAATTTTCCCGGGCTTGGGGTTACCATAGGGCGCATCATTTGATCTCCAGGGGGGTCCCCGTCCCTAATCACGAAGAAGGATTTTGGGGGAAAAATGAAAAAATTGAATTTATTGGCTGAATCACTCTCAGAACCCCCGGGCAAATGTTTTTTCTCAAATAAAAGTGTTTTTGGGGATGATTAGGGTTTTTTTTATTACTTATGGGGGGGGGGTGGTGCGGAAAATAAACACATCTACAAATTTAAAAAATACCTTTTTAAAAAATGCAGGGGGGGGGTATGTTGTATGTTATTACACTTGAAAAAAAACAAAATTTAAAATAATGTAAAACTATAAATAAAACTTCCAAAAAAAAATTCTTTAAAAAAAATGTCAGTTAAAAAAAAATATACTAAATGAAAACCCCGAAAAAAATAGCATAGTGCCACTTTGGTTATCTGTGGGCAAACAGGTTTAGGGGTTCCCTGCTGTGGTACAGGACAGGTTTATCAAAGTCCATTTAACCCAAAATGGTGGGTTTAAAACCCTTTTCCGAACTTTTTTAAAACTGGGGGGCATGCCGGTTTGGGGCTCCTGCGTGGCCCAGAACGGGGTAGTCTATTCCCCGTTTTTAACTAAAATGGGGTTTAAAAGGCTCCTTTTTTTTTTGCACTTTTTTTAAAGCTGTGGGCCCGACAGGGTTTTTAAAGGGCATTTTTGCGGTACAGGAAAAATATAGGGCAAAGTCCTTTTAAATAAATTTGGGGTTTTTAAAGACTTCTTTTTTTTCACTTTTTAAATCTGGGGGTCATCAGGTTTGGGGTTCATGCTGGGCCCAGAACAGGGATTTCCCATACCTTTTAACTAAATGGGGGTTCAAAACTCCATTTTCCCTTTCACTTTTTTAAATCTGTGGGTCCAAAAGGTTTTTAAAGGGCAATTTTTCGGGACAGGACAATATAGTCAATGTCCATTAAACTAAAATGGTTTTTTCAAAGACCCTATTTCCGGCAAATTTTTTAAACTGTGGGGCAGACATTTAAAGGGCATTCTGGGGGTACAGGGAAAAGATTAGTCAAAGTCCAGTTCAACTAAAAGGGGGTTCAAAGACTCCTATTTTCCGGGACTTTTTAAACGGGGGGTCAGACAGGGTTTAAGGTCATTTCTGCAGTACGGACAGATATAGTCAATGTCCCGTTCAACTAAAATGGTGGTTCAAAGACTCCCATTTCCGGCACTTTTTTAAAACTGGGTCCATCAGGGTTTGGGGGCCCTCTGTGGCCCAACAGGGGATAACTATTCCAAATTTTAACTAAAAAGTGGTTTAAAAAACTTTCCCTTTTTTTTCACTTTTTAATCTGGGGTCAGACCGGGTTTTTTTGGGGATTCTGCGAACAGGACCCGATAATCAATGCCCCTTTTAACTAAAAAGGGGTTCAAAACTCCTTTTTCTGCCCTTTTTTAAACTTGGGCAAAACAGGTTTTAAAGGTCTTTTCCCGCGGTACAGGGCGATATAGACAAAGTCCATTAAAAATAAAAAGGTGGTTTAAAGAACCCAATTTTTTCCGGGAATTTCCTAATCTTTTGGGTAGACAGGTTTAATGGTCATTCTGCGGTACAGGGCAGATATAGTCAAAGTCCCCGTTCAACTAAAAAAGGGGGTTCCCGGGCTCCTATTTCCGGGACTTTTTAAATCTGGGGGGCATGCATGTTTTTGGGGGTTCCCTGCTGGTTTGGGCCCAGGGCAGGGGTAGTCTATGTTTCCCCAATTTTAACTAAAATGGTGGTTAAAAGACCCCCTTTTTTTTGCACTTTTTAATTTTTGGGTCAGACAGGTTTTTAAAGGGCATTCGGCGGTACAACAGATAAATCCCAAAACCCCTTTTAACTAAAATGGTGGTTTTAAAAACCCTATTTTCCCGGGACTTTTAATTTTGTGGGCCCGGGCAGGGTTTTTAAAGGCCTTCGGGTACAGGGCAGATTTCTTCAATGTCCCTTCAAAAAAAGGTGGTTTAAAAGGGCTCCCATTTCCGGGACTTTTTAAATCTGGGGGTTTATGCAGGTTTTGGGGGTCATGCTGTGGGCCCGGACAGGGGTAGTCTGTGTCCCCCTTCAAAAAAATGGGGGGTTTAAAGACTCCTATAACCCATCTTTTTTAAAACTGGGGGGCATGCAGGGTTTTGGGGCTCATCTGTGGACCAGGGGCAGGGTAATCAATGTCCCTTCAACTAAAAAGGTTTTTCAAAAGACTTTTCCAATTTTTCCCTCACTTTTTTAAATTTTTGGTTCAACAGGGTTTTAAAGGGCATTCTGTGGTAAGGGCAGATATATCAAAGTCCCAAATTTAACTAAAATTTTGGGGGTTTTTAACGACTCCTTTTTTCCGGGACTTTTTAAATCTGGGGGCTGCAGGTTGGGAAACCATGCTTGGACCGACCCGGGATAAAACAATGTCCCAGTGAAACTAAAATGGGGGTTCAAAGACTCCTTTTTTCCCCGCACTTTTAATCTGGGGCATGCAGGTTTTTGCTCATGCTGCGTTTCCCGACAGGATATTCAATGTCCAGTTCAAGTAAAAAAGAATTTTTTCTAATCATACTCCTTTTGACACTTTTTAATTTGTGGTGACAGGGTTTTAAGGGGCAACTTTTGGTTTCAAGACAAGGGGTAGTGAATGGGTGTGAAATTTTTCTGTGGCTTTTTTTAACCAAAATGTGTTGCCCAAATTAAACAGGTATCCAAATTACTGTTTGGGGGTTGGTTTTTTTTTAAATTGGGGGAGCTTCTCCCGCCCGGGTTTTTGGTTTTTAAGAAAAGAAGGTTTTTTTTTCCTCTCCCATAGACTTAAAAAGGGCATCGCGATAATCAATTTTCGACAAACGGAAATCGGCCTTATAATTGCCGATATTTGGGCTATCGACCCGATGACGATAGTCAAGAAATCCTCATCACAGTCAATTTTTACTGCAGGTTACCACAGGTTTAAAAAAAAAAAAAATAAAAAAACTGCTTTGGAAATTTCTGTGTTTTGTTCAAAATGCCTCACAAAAACCTTAATAAAAAGTGACAAAACCATCATATGCACCCCATAATGGTATCAATAAAAACGTCAACTCATCCCTCAAAAAACAAGCCCATAATCAGCTCCGTATACAGAAAAATAAAAAGTTATGGCTATCAGACTATGACAACATAAAAACACTATTTTTTAGAAACGCATTTCTATTGTGTTAAAGTAGTAAAACATAAAAAACTATATCAAATTTATATCACTGCTATTGTACCGCCCCGTATAATAAAGTTATCCTGTAATTTACACTGCACGGTGAACGCTGTAAAAATAAATCCCCAAAAACAATGGCAGAACTGTGTTTTTCCCTCTCATTTTCATAGCCAAATGCTAAAAAACTATGGAACACCTGTGCATCCAAAATGCACAATATACCTTTTAATGAGATCCAGGAGGGGCATTGAAATTTCCCAAAAAGGCAAATTCCCCCCCCACCCCACAACCACCCCGTAAGCGCAACAAACAGCAGTTTTCATCAAAATATTTGGGGGAAATTTCGAACTTAAAAAGGGAAATTTTTGTAAAAAATTATTTGGGGTGCTTTTTTTTTTATTAAAATTTTTTGTAAAAATTAAAAAATTTTCGCTAAATTTTCTGAAGTAGGAAAAAAATTTTTTTTTCATTTTCAGAGCTTTAAAATTTTTAAAAAAAAAAAAACCTGTGGGAAACGGGTAAAGCTCACTACACCCCTGATATATTCCTTAAGGGGGGTAGTTTCCAAAATTTATTTTTTTTTTTTTTTTAGGGATGTCCCATTTAGTTTTTAGGGACCTTAGGGTGTCCGCAAAACCTTTAATTTGGGGCCCCACATAAAATTGGGAATGAGAGACCCCCCAAAATTTCCCTTTTGGGGTCCTCTTATTTTTGAGCCTGTGGTTTTAGCCAAATATTTAAACCCTATGTTTCCGGGCACAAACTTTTAAAAACTGCAGAATCTGAGGAATTGATGTTTCATTTACCTGGTCACATCTATCCAGTGAATAATGGATAAAAATTGAAAATCTGCCAAAAAAATATGAAATTTTTAACTTTCACTTCCAATTTGCTTTAATTTCTGTGAAATACCTAATGGGTTTACAAACTTTCTAAGGGTTAAGAAAACCAAAAAATGAAAATTTTTAGATAAATTTTAATAAAAAAAAAATAAAAAATTTTTTAAAAAAATTCTGGAGAATCTAATATTAAAAAGAAAATTTTAACCATATGTCTGGAAATAAATGCAAAGGGAAAAAACCCTCCCACAGAGAAAATAAAAAAAACAAAAAATTTCTATAAAAAAAATTCCCCGGAAAATAAAATTTTGGGAAAAAAATTTCGTAAAGACAAATTTTAACGAACTGGAGGTGGGCCTCTTTGGACCACCGCAGGGGGATGGCTAAGCCCAAAACCCCGGGAGTGGAAAACTAAGGTGGGTTTCCCGGGATTCACCAGAGCCCCCCCGCCCAAAACGGGATGGACTTGCTGCGGCGGGGGGTCCACCAGGTCATAAACCCCTGGGGGCTTCCTGCGGTGGCGGCCAAAGGGGGAAGGGGGGGGGTACAGAATCCCGCAAACAGGCCCCGTAGTCGGGGGCAGGCAAGAAGGTCAAGGGGAAGGGGGCTGAGGTTCCGTGAACGAAAACCGGGGAGAAAAGGGCAGGGCAGGGGGGCAAGGAAACGTGGTCGGGAAACGTAACAAATTTTTTTTCGGTAAAAAACGGTAGGAAAAACAAGGCTTTTTGGAAAACCCTTTTCCCCCCAGCATTTTAAAAAAAGATCCGGCAAAGGCCACTGGGAAAGGCTGGGCAAAAAAAGGGGGCAGTGCCCGAAAAAGGGCCCAATTTCCGGGGCACTGGGCCCCTTTAAAAACCCAGACTGCCGGCGCGCTCCCTAAGGGGCGGGGCCCCCGCCCGCCGAGGGACCCCAGATGGAAAGGGGCAGGAGCGTGGCCGGGGTAAGTCACTGGGGAAAACCCGGGCCCCGGGATGGAAACGGCCCCTGGACCCGAGGTGCGGGACGGGCGCCGCTCAGAGTTTGGGGGCCCCGGATGCGCCTGCGACCCGGGACGAGGGCGCAGGGGCA
>JAODAL010083226.1:0-11320 GCA_025379985.1 Phyllomedusa bahiana
CAATGAGCATTGATGAGGACTCGTTTTATTTGGGGAAATTTTTCTTTATGGGGGAATTTTTTAAGTTCATTTATAAATATTGCAGAATTTTTTTTAATTACTTTTTTTTTTTACACCTTTCACCTTTCACATTAAAAATTGTTAGATTAATTCTTAAAGTTATTACGGTGGGTTTTTGGATATCTAAAGGTTAGGGTTTTTTTGGGGTGTAATTATGCACAATTATTTTTTATTAAATATTTATTTGTATTTTATTTTTTTGTATTAATTTTTTTACACTATTTATGTTTTTTACTTTTTTTTTTTTTTTTTTTATATCCCATGGAGGGAGAACGGGTTTATTTTTTTTTTTACACTTATTAATGATTAGCATATTCATATATGCAATAATTATAATTGTGTCAGTCTGACACAGGCATATCAGGACAGCTCATATTTTTGCCCCGGGTCACTGGCTTGTTACACAGACACCCCGGGGGCCATTCTAGCCCCCGGGGCTACTGTGCGGGCCTTCCCTGGCTCTTCAGGTCACCGGTTTTTCCGACACCCAAACAGAGAGGAAACCCTTTTTGTTTCGTACATCCGCCACAATAAAGGGTTAAAGACCAGGGTGCAGATGTTCCCCCCTCCCCGGTGCTTGTAGGAGATGCTCGGGGACGGGGCGTGTTTTTACTCCCCCATCCCGCACTGCTGGGATCGGGGCCAAAAGACGTCCTGTAACAACGACCCGCACCCCCCGAACCAAAAGTCGGGGGGTGGTCTTAAGGGGTTAAACTCCATTTTATTTTTCAACACTTTTTTAAAAAGAATTTTTGGTTATATTTTTTTAAAATTTTTTCCATATCACTTTCAATATTTTGTAATAATTCTTAATTTTCCTGCAGTTTTCATTTGCCACTAATCCTAATAACCTGACACTTCCTGTTCTGTAGAGAGAGATTCCAGTTTTTGCTCATTATCAGACAAAGAGGGGGAAACTGAAAAGGGGAAACCATGTGAATAGATAACACGGATCCACCAGTCACAAGAGGGGGATAGTCACAGTTCACCCTTTCACTTCCCGTACACTATTTTTTCCCGGGCCAGAGCAGAATGAAAATTTCCATAGATGTTTTAAATGAGACTTAAGTCTCCTTTTGCATGAAGCCTGTAAAAACATCTCTCTGATGCGTTAAAAAAAGCGCAAAAAAAGGGCTGAGGCCAAAGTGAAAACTGCAAGACTTTAAGAATTTTTAAAAAAAATTGAAATGATATGAAAAAATTTAAAAAACACCAAAAAATTTCCCAATAAAAAGTGTTTAACATAAAAATGGGACTTAAAAAAGACAATTTTTGATATACATTCCCTTTAAGTTTTAGTTCAGTTTTTTTTTTGGTTTATTGCGAAATTATACGTCATCGATAAAAAGGGAAAATTTTCACATAACATCCCTTCCTGAGTGGTAAATTTTTCCCCCCTACCCCCAAAAAGCCATAATTTACTTTTCTCTCAATGTAGCCATATAGGTGCTTGATGAGTTCCATCTTTTCAAAACTTTTTAAAAGGGGGTTTGCCACATCTAAAGTTGAGTTAACCTCCAAAAGGGGTTTTTAAATTACTTTTTAAAATGCGTAATTAAAAAATAAAGGGCCTCTGAGAGCTACAGCCTACTTAATGCCCTTATTTCCGGGCAGTTTATATTAACACGACCAGGCTGACGGGACTGCGTTGTTTGCATTTCTTATATGAGGGCAGGGACCAGCTTTGAAGGGACGGGGGAGAAAAGAACCTGTTTTTGTATAGAGAAACCTCTGGTTGTAATGTAATTATCATTAAACATGCAGACACTCCCTGCCACCCTCCCCCCTCCCCAGCAGTTCCGAAAAATGAAAAAGACCTGCCTACTTCTTCCTGAGCAGAAACTAAAGGGAGAAACTTTGCACAATACAGTTATCCCCCCGTGGATTAGCCCAAATAACAGTTTGTTCAAATACAGAGACTGGGTTCAGAACGGCAAGGAGGGTGAGTGATACATCACAAAGGGGGAGTTTTTTTAACAAGAATCACAACACCCCTTTTTCAAGCCTCAAGTGGGGAGTACCCTGTTAGGTGAGGAAATTTTTCTTTGGGAAAACCCCTTTAATGTGTAAAATATTGAGAAACCCCATAAAATTTTTTTAGTGGGTAGAATATAAAACAGCAAAAAAAAAAAAAAGAAAGGGATTGTATTTTATTGATCTTGTATGTGATAGAGCAACACGAAATAGCAAGCATTTGTGAAGTATAAAGAAAATGATATGTGTTTTTCCAAATATTCGTGAACTAAAAAACGGAAAAGTGTGTCGTCTTTGTATTTTACCCCGTACTCGGTTTTCCCAAATAAGACCCGTGTTTACCAAATTTCTGTAGAACACCTAATTAAAAAAGAGACAACCTATGTAATTTTTTTCAGTATTTAAAATGTTTTGTGAAGGCTTCAGAGAGTTGTTGGAGAACATTAATGGCCAAACAGCATCATGAAAAGCAAGGAACACACCAGACGGCTCGGGGAGAAAGTTGTGGCAAAGTGTATTGCAAAGAAAACCCAAGCTCATGGTGCACTGTTCAATCCATCATTTGTAAATGGAAGGAGTATGGCAGAACTGCTAACCTACCAAAACATGGCCATCCAGCTAAATTGAAAAACAAGGAAAGTACTAATTAAAGAAGCAGTCAGACGACCCAGGGTCACTCAGGAGTAGCTGCAGAGATCCAAAGCTCAGGTGGGAGAATCTGTCCACAGGACAACTATTATTCGTGAACTCCACAAATCTGGCCTTTACGGAAGAGTGGCAAGAAAAAGTACTTTTTGCAAACCATAAGAAGTCCTGTTTTCAGTTTGCTAAAAGCTATGTAGGGGCACAACAAGCATGTGAAAGAAGGTGCTCTGGTCAGATGAGCCCTAAATGCCAGACGCTATGTGTGGAGGAAAACCAACCATGCACATTACCCTGAACACACCATCCCTACCATGAAGCATAGTGGGGACAGCATAATGCTGGGGGGGGAGGCTTTGCTTCAGCAGGAAGTGGTCAGAGTTAATGGGAAGATGCACGGAGCTAAATACAGGGCACTCCTGAAGGAAAACCTGTTGGAGGCTGCAAAAGACTTGAGACTGGGTTGTAGGTTCACCTTCCAGAAGGAAAACAACTCTAAACACACAACCAAAGCTACAATGGAAGGATTTACATCAAAGCATATTTATGTGTTAAAATGCCACAGCCATAGTCCTGATCTAAATCTCCTGAGAATCTGTGGCAGGACTTGAAAACTGCTGTTCGCAAATGTTCAACAACCAATCTGATTGAGCTCGAGCTATTTTTCAAAGAAGAATGGGCAAATATTCCAGCTTCTAGATGTGCAAAGATGGTAGGGACATCCCCCAACAGACTGCAGCTGTGTAACGCTAGTCAAAATAAATGACTATTGAGCCAAATTATAGTGAATTATTTCTATTTTATATCAAATTTATGTAATTAGCCCTGATGGTGCAAAGTTTGCACCTTTGTCTGTTTTTAATTTTTTAATGTTTGCTTGTTTCTTTTAGTCCAAAGGTACAAGCCTATTTACATACACAGTCTGACTTAATGTTTATTCTTTTGCATTTCCTTGCGTATTCAAAGCTGTGAATTGCAGGCTTACGGTATCTTCATCCATTGTATTTTTATCTGGCTGGTGGTCATCAGTCTGAGAGGTGTCTTTGTCTATCTAACTTCGAACCTTGGGGCTGGCTACTCCATGGTGGAGGGCAAGATACACAAACAACACCTTTGCATACTCTTTTTTTAAGCTGACACAGCATTAGGTCGTGTCCGCCATTTTGTTTAGGTTGGATATATATATCTCTAACATCAGCCATGAAAACCAGAAACCGTTCCTTCCATGGAGACATCCATACACAGTGATGCTTGCTCCCTGAGAGTTTCTCAAATTCGTCGCCATTTGTTTTTACGGTTTCTCATGGTTGAAGTTAGCGGATTCGAGATGCAATACTTGCCAGGTGAAGTATTATAAGCGCTAATAAGTTTTGTAAATACTTATTTTTCTCTTATAAACTGTCCATACTATCTCCCTATTTTCTGGAATCATTTTATGTTATCATTTTATCATACTTGATTTATTATTGGACTATTGTAAAAATAAAGCTGTGTTATATCATTATTGACTGGCCTTCTTTAAAGCTGTAACCCGAACCTGTATGTATAAAACTTGGCAAAACAAGCTGTCATTCCAGCTAAAGGTGATCCTACAAAGTATTGACTCTGGGGGCTGAATACATATGCACCCCACAGTCTTCAGTTTTTAATTTGCAAAAATTTGGAAAATCACATATCATTCTCTTTACACTTCACAAATACTTGCTACTTTGGCTCCATCACATAAAATACCAATAAAATGCATTTACATTTGTAGCTATAACTTTTAAAAAGGAGGAACAGCTCAAGGGGTGGGAAGACTTTTGCAACCCACTGTATTAAGACATTTTTTAACACGTTTATTTATTAACACGTTTAAGATAAAAATACCCCTTTAATTCATGTGTCCTCTCCATAGTCCCCGCTCTGACATTATGAAGGATATGTATGTCAAATGTCAGGGGTTAAAAAAAACTATATAATGAGCCCACTAAAATTAATCAGTGATCCGAATAAATTGCCACTAATTGGACTGTATCCTTTCATCTTGTTTGTTATACTATATAGCTTACATAAGAGAGGTGTTTATTGTTTCTTCCTCTGGATACATAATTTGCAGTTTTGCGTTGTCCTTTGATGCTTTTACACAGCATAAAGTATTCATGTGGATACAGCGGAAACAAATGGTGACTGTGTGTGCGCTGTAAATTGGTGTTAATGAAATGCCTGCTTTGCCTGCATACATTAATATTACCTTTCAGATAAAGGCTAGACAATTTGGATGTAAGGATTCACTGAGGACAGTTGTCATGGAGACTGAATGGCATCATACAGCGAGGCGAGGATTTCCCGTGCCCCGCTGCGCCTAGAAACCGGCAGTAATGTTTATGCTTTTCACACAGGTATGATAAGCATTTATATTTACTGCAAACTGCATATTATAGTAGAGCATCAATATTACATTTACTGTAATATATACCTATAAAAGGCATCACTAACAGGGACGATTCAGGGGAAGCAGGAGCTGGGGAGTCAAGCGCACGGCAGCTGCTTTCCCTGATGCCGTTCTGTAGGAAGTATGTAAATGCTACCTATACAATGGCCTTCCTTGGCCCCACCAGTAGAAATGATTCATCCGCTATCTACATAGACCATGTCTACACATCATTGTACACACAGGACATATCATTAAACGGGTTGTCTCACTACAAGGATTGCATTTTATGTTAAAGATCTTGCAAAAACAAGTCACTTTGCAATATGTGTCCATTAACAGTGTCCTACCTATTCCTAGATATCCCCTCTTGTATGGGCTGCATCAGGTCCTCAGGTTTCTATAGCTGCAGACCTGTTCAATCTCTCCTGATAGGCTGCCAGTGCTGGTTGCTATAGCAATAGACCTGGCTTCTACAGCAGCCTAGCAGAAGCCAGTAAACACGCCCCTGAATTAGAAATGAAACCAACAAAACAAGACTGAGGTAAGATGAATCAATGCAGTGAGACAACCCTTTTAATAAGATCTAATAAGTTGTGAATTTCCAGACAATAAATTGTCCCTAAAGATAAGAGATTGGCTTCAAAATTGGTTTTAAATAAGTTTGTTTTCTGCTGGACCTTTGGGACCATTATTATGGCAGAACTTGGGCTAACTTTAAAAAATACCGTGGGGGGCTTGCATGAGCCTCCAGCCTACATTGAGTGCTATGCATAGGTGGACATATGGACAGTAGAGTCTCTTCAGCTGCACTGGTTGCAGATGTCACCCAAACGTGTAACAGAAATGAAGCAAACCAGCAGTCGTATGCAAGTAATATGAAGCGTGTATCAAAAAGTAAATGGACGATTTGCAGCAAGTCAGATAATGATAAGGGCATAGATGGAGATGGAAGGATAAATGACTTGAATCCAGAAGTAAGACACCAAGAAACACCTGAGCATAACAATGCAGACCCTAACCTGTCCCTAAAGCTAAACCTAACACTAGACACCACTGCCCATATCCTGCCCTTGACAATATTTCTACCGATGTTACCCACTAGGCTGACCCTACCCAAACAGCTCAAAATACCAAAGAGAACTAGGAAATAGTACATGCTGCAAGACTGACACAAGGCAAAACAGAAGCAACAGAGAACTAAGACAAACAGGGCTCTAACAACTAGGAACAGACAGGGATATCTAAACATAATTAGGGGCCCCAGGGCAAAGTTATATACTGGGCTCTACCCAAGCAGGTGACATCAAACAGGCCACGTCAGTAACCACGGCCAAACATTATATCAGGCCACCTGTCAGGGACGCCCCTGCAAACCACTGTCCCCGGGTCGCGGCGCGCCCGTGCTCCTGCACCAAGCGAGCCCCGTCCCGCACGTCGGGTGCGGGGTCCGCTCGCCTCCCCGCCCCCTGCCGGCATGCCCACTTACCCGGCCACGCTCCTGCTCAGGCTGCTTCCGTGTCCCGGCGCGTAGCACCGCCACTAAAGGCGCGCGCGCGCCGGCGATTTGAATTTAAAGGGGCAGTGTTCCGGTAATTGGTTCATTGCCGGCACTGCTCCTATTTAGCCCGGGTTTCCACTTCCTGCCGGCCCTCGCCGGATCCTTGGTTTGTTCATACCCATGGTGAAAGAGTTCCTGAGCGTTCCAGTATTGCCTTCCTGTGTACCGCCCCTCTGCTACGTCTACCGTCTACGAACCTTGCCGCCGCCCCGACCACCTGCTTGTCTACCGTCCACAAACCAAGCCGCCTGTCCTGACCTTCTGTCTGTCCTCGACTAAGCCTGCCTCCCGTTCCTGTACCTCGCACCCTTGGCCGCCACCGCAGGCAAGCCCCGCCAGTGGTAGTGACCGGGTGGCACCCCCCGCAGAAAAAGACCATCCCGCTTTGCGGCGGGCTTTGGTGAAAACCGGTCCCACTTAGATTCCACTCCCTGGTAGGGGCTTACGCCATCGCTTGCGGTGGTCAGTGGATCCCCCCTCCAGAATCGTTACAGTAGGATCCGGCCATGGTACCCTTGCCAAGTTTTTTGCCAGCATCACCAACGTCGTGGTCAAGCAATCACAACAGATTGCGAAAGGCAAGCGCAGCAGCTCAAGCAACTCTCCTCCTTGGTGCAGCAGCTCGTCACAACCCGGCCCCAGCAGCACCACCGCCATCTCCAGTTGCTCCTGCCCCAAGCGGGTTAGGTGACCCCCAGGGGACCCAAGCTTCGGCTGTCACTCCCATCCAATTTCCCAGCGGTGACCCGAAACTATGCAGGGGTTTATCACTCAATGCTCTATGCACGTGGAGCTGATGACCGACCAGTTCCTTTCCGAACGTGCAAAGGTGGGTTTAGTGGTCAGCCTCCTCTCCGGGAAGGCCCTGGCATGGGCTACACCCCTATGGGACAGAGATGATCCGGTGAACGGCGGATCTACAGTCATTCCTCAGTGAGTTCTGCAACGTCTTCGGGGAACCAGCCCGTGCCTCCTTCGCGGGAGACGGCCCTCCTAAATCTACGCCAGGGAGACCTGTCTGTAGGAGACTACGCAGTGCAATTTCCGTACGCTGGCCTCTGAACTGACTGGAACGAGGCCGCACTATGTCTACGTTCAAGAAGGGACTCTCAAGTCGAGTTAAAGATGTCTTGGCCGCTAAGCCCCTCCCGTCCTCCCTTAGCGACTTGATCCGGTTGGCGACCCGCATCGATATACGTTCTTTTGAACGGAGGAGGAGCTTCTGCAAGAGCGCCAGTCGGGCCCAACCTCGCCGGGTTTTCCTCGCCTGGCACCGGGGTTTCCAGGGGACTCCTGCGCCACAGCCCCCCAACACCCACCGACGAGCCCATGCAGATTGATCGGGCTCGCCTCCTGAGCAAGAATTGCCCAGCGGCGACAACTAGGCTTGTGTCTCTACTGTGGCAGCCCAGAGCACTTTCGAGGACTTGTCCCAAGTGCCCAAGGGCTGCGGGAAACTCCCGCCCCTAGGACTGTGGGAGAGGCATTCCTAGGTGCAACCTCCTCCTTTTCCACGCCTGTTAAATGCCTGTGCAGGTCGTGTCAGAGTCTGGTATCACTTTTCCAGGTTCCGGCGTTTCTGGACTGGGGCTCAGCCGGGAACTTCATCCACCAGCCTCTAGTGAGGCGGTATCGGGCTTCCAGTGGACGTCTGGAGAAACCGCTTGTCATCTCATCAGTCAGCGGGGAGTTTCTTAGCGACACCATCCAGATCATCACCAAGCCACTGTCCCTCCATTTGGGGCACTGCATAACGAGGAGATCGCCTTCTATGTGTTTGCCTCGCTCCTCGTCGGCGATCCTCCTCGGACTCCGATGGCTACGGCTCCACCCCTCCTATCCTGGGCTGGTCCCACTGGAGAGGTGATTCGTTGGGGTCCCAACTGTCGGGGGCGTTGTTTGGTGGCACCTCGCCGGTGCTTTCCCTGCTCTCGCTTAACCCTTCAGGAGCCGCCCGCCCGGCTTTCCGCCCCGAATATCTGGAGTATGCCGATGTGTTCTCCGAGAGACAAGCCGAGAGTCTTCCCGCCGCATCGTCCATTACGATTGCCCGATCGACTTATTGCTGGGTACCAGTCCTCCCGTGGCCGAGTCTACCCTCTGTCTGTTCCTGAACCCCAAACCATGTCGGAGTTCATCCAGGAGAATCTCAAGAAGGGGTTCAAACCGGAAGTCCTCGTCCCCCGCTGGCGCGGGTTCTTTTTCGGAAGAAGAAGGACGGTACCTTACGGCCCTGCATTGACTACCGGGGCTTGAACAAGATCACGGGAAAGAACCGTTACCCCTTGCCGCTGATCACGGAACTTTTTTTATCGCCTGCAAGGCGCCAATCTTTTCTCAATGTTGGATTTGCGTGGGGCCTACAAGTTGGTCAAAATCCGCAAGGGCGTTGATTGGAAGACGGCCTTCAACACCAGGGATGGGCATACGAGTACCTGGTGATGGGCCCCTTTGGACCTGTAATGCGCCAGCCGTCTTTCAGGAGCTCGTGAATGACGTCTCAGGACCTCCTCCTCTCCCCGCGTGGTAGTCTACCTCGATGACATACTGGTGTTCTCCCCTGACCTCGAGACCCACCGCAGCCATGTCTGTCAAGTACTAAGACGTCTCCGGGAGAACCACCTGTAATCCAAGCTAGGGGAAATGCCTCTTCCATCAGACTAGCCTCCCGTTTCTGGGGTATGTCATCTCTGACCAAGGCCTACGGATGGACCATGCAAACTGTCTGCGTATTGCAATGGCCACGCCCCGTCGGGCTGCGGGCTATCCAGCGATTCTTGGGCTTTTGCAATTACTAACGCCAATTCATCCCCCACTTCTCTACCTGGTGGCCCCGATAGTGGCTCTCACCAAGAAACAAGCCAATCCAACGCAGTTGGCCTGTCAAGGCCGAAAGGAGGCGTTTGTGAAGCTCAAATCCGCCTTCGCTAAGGCTTCTATCCTTGCACGTCCAGACCCCCGCGAAGCCCTTCACTCTGGAAGTGGAAAGCTTCGTCTGTGGGGGCTGGGGCAGTCCTTACACAAAAAAGGCCCACGGGAAAGACTGTTCGTGCGGCTTTTCTCCAAGACGTTCTCTGCAGCCGAGAGGAATTACAAAATTGGGCCGACCGGGAGCTACTGGCCTTTAAATTGGCCCTTTAGGAGTGGCGTTATCGCTGGGGTGCCCGTTTTCCCATCCGTATCTACTCGGACCACAAGAAACCTCCAATACTGCAACTGCCCCCACAAATTAAACCCACGCCAGGGGCCCGGTGTCGCTTTTTCTTCTCCCGGTTTCGACTTTCAGATCCATTTCAGGCCAGCCGAGAAGAAGTGAGAGCTGATGCCCTCTCCCGTGCTTCCGACGTGGGGATGAAGAGAAACCCCTCCTGAACACATCATCTCCCCAGAACGTCTCATCTCGGCTGCTCCATGGACCTCCGGAAGGTTTCCCCCTGGAAGGACTTAATGTGCGTCCTGCTCTCCGCAGACGTTACTTGAAATGGGGACATTGCTCATTGGGGCTGGCCAATCCGGGCCCGAAGAAACCCTTTCCCCTTGATATCCCGGTTTTTTATTGGTGCCAGAGCTGGAAAGGATATCAAGGACTTCGTTGCGTCTTGCGACTCCCGTGCCGGAACAAGACGCCACGTCACAAGCCGGGAGGGCCCACTTCACCCCTTCCCGTTTCCCACTCAATCCTGGACCAAAAATTTCGATGGACTTTATAACCGACCTCCCTCCGTCGTCTTGGGGAACACCCTTATCTGGGTGATTACTGATCGCTTTTCCAAAATGGCGCACTTCGTCCCGTTGCCAGGGCTGCCTTCCGCCTCCCGACTAGCTGAGTTAATTCTTTATCCATGTGTTCCGGCTCCATTGGACTTTTCCCCCAGCAAATTGTCTCGGACCGGGGAGTTCAATTTGTCTCCAGGTTTTGGCGAGCTCGGTGCAACCAACTTCAAGTGAAGCTCGACTTCTCTTCCGGCTACCATCCACAGACGAACGGCCAGGTGGAGAGGGTCAACCAAGTCCTGGGTTGCTACCTTCGTCATTTCGTCTCGGCACGCCAAATGATTGGGCCAATTTACTGCCGTGGGCGGAGTTCTCCTATAACCCCCCTTAAGTCCGAGTCCGCAGGGGCCTCCCCCTTCTACATCGTGTATGGCTTGCATCCCCGCCCCCCTCTCCCTCTGGCAACCTTTGGTGGACACCCGCCGCAGCAAGACCATCCCGCTTTGCGGCGGGCTCTGGTGAAAACCGGGTCCCACTTAGATTCTACTCCCTGGTAGGGGCTTACGCCATCGCCTGCGGTGGTCCAGTGGATCCACCTCCAGAATCGTTACACCACCAACAACAAACAGCAGGAACCCCCCAACTAACAGCAGGATTCCCTTGATGAGGCCTGTGTCAGGACACTCACATCTTGTAGGCTGTACGCCTAAAGCAGCCTGTGGCCTAGAAGACAAGTTTTTGGGGTTGGAAGCCAATGGCTACCTGCTCTGCCATGGTTTTTATCTGCTTGTGCATACTAAGAACAGTTAGATGATAAGCACCAACCCAGGGATCAAGAGCATGCGTCTTGGTTTCCTGGGACATACCTCTGACCCACTGAGGTATGTTTGTGGGGCCTATGGGCAACTGCCTATGTGCCCAAAGATAAATGGGGCCCCGGGAACAATAAAAAAGGG
>JAODAL010083227.1:0-11320 GCA_025379985.1 Phyllomedusa bahiana
TTTATTATATTATGGTCACTTTTTCCTAGGTGCCCCTAAACCTGAACCTTTGTTACTCTGTCGGTCTTTTAGTGAATTTTTAATCAGAAGGGGGCCTTTCCCTATCGGTTCCTGCACCTTTTTGGGAAAAAGGTAATTATCTTTATTTATTGACAAAAACCTTTTTCCCTTTTTTGAGAGCTGGGTTTCATTTTCCCCTTTTATGCCTGGGTATTAAAGTGCCCATAATAACAACCCATTCGTTTAGCCGCCTCATCTATTCCCAAAAGGGAGAAATTTTCCAGGGGTTCATTTTTTTGGGGGGGCTATAGCAGACTCCTATTAGAATTATATTATTGTTGCTTACCCCCCTTTTTAATTTACCCATAATGATTCCCACATGTTCATTCCCTTTTTCTATATTTTCCCCGCGTTTTGGGTTCTAATGGATTTTACTAGAACATACCCTTTCCCCCTTTTTCAGGTTTTACGATCTCTTTTAAGTTATGTAACCGTTAATTTAACACCCCCCATGAAGTTTCCAGCCTGTCTAGTTTTCCCCGTATGTAATTATTTTTTCAGAAATTTAAAATTTCAGTTCATTTATTTTGTTGTTGGGATCCTGGTTTTGGGCAGCATGCAATTTAGGATTTTCAGTTTTTTTTTCCTTTTCCTTTTCTTTTAACTATTGTTAACCCCCCTATACCCTCCACCCCCCCCCTGTTTTATTCCTAATTCCCCACTCTAAATTTCATATCTTGCTCGCTTTTTGTTTTTGCCCCCACCCAGTCCCTTTTTAAAATTTTCCCCCAAAAATTTACGGGCCTTTTTTTCCCCAAATACAGCTTCATTCTCCCCTTTTAGGTGCGCCAACCCCTCTAGAGTCTGTAGCCAAGACAAAAGTCAGCCCATTCTCCAAAAACCCCAAAATCCCTCTTTTCTACCCCCAATTTTTTGAGCCACTTTTTCCCCTTCTTAATCCCCCGGCCTCTTTGGTGCGGGCCCGTGGAACAGGTAATTTTCGAAAAAATTACCCCGGAGGTCCCCTTGAGCTTTTGACCAAAATTTCCCGAAACGTTTTTTTAAAGGATCCCAAATACCCCTGACTTTGTCTTGGGCCAAGGTTTTACCATGACAGTGGGTTTCACCAGCCCCCCCAGCAATGCAACCCGATCCCCATATAAAAAACCCCGGGCCCCCGGTAAACAAAAAAAATGTTTTTGCCAATCCGGTTTTTGGGACATTGCCCTGTTGTTCCCCATAAAAAAGGAGTCCCCAATACTAGCACTTGTCTACCTGCTCTGACTCCATTTCCCATCTTATGGAGCAGACAGGGGATTGCATTTTCTGCAGCTTTTTTATGTGAGGGGAAAAAATCCCCCCGCCAATCTTGCAAATTTGTTGGGGTGTCCATTTTGGCTACCTCCCTACACTTTAACTTACCTATTATTTAAAAAATTTTACCCAACTGTGCCTCATGCCCTTGCACCTCCACTCTCAAAAATCCCCCGCATCACCTGCGGAGTTTTGTCATGGCCCCGACTGCTTTCCAATTTTGGGAATGGATCTCAGTGTTCCACTTTTCTTTTGATCTGGGGAAAGGGCTTCTAAAAGTGCAGTGTTTCACACATCTTTTCCAGCAGTATGGACTTCGAAAAATGTTGTTCAAGGGGGATTTTCAATGCAGGTGGCCTGGGTGGCATTTTCAATCAGGAACTCAGGGGATGTTTAAAAAAAAAGAGTACAGATTAATTTAATAAGCAGTACAAAATGTCCCCTAAACTCCCCAAATTAAAAACCCTAAATATTAATCCCACCTTTGCCAAGGGCACACTTTAAAATGAGGAGGGCCCGTGAGTAGTCGTCAAATTTCTTAGCTTTTTAAAAATTTTTCCCAATGTGTTTTGCAGGGGTATTGCAAAACTCTCCTTCAGGAAAACAAAAAGGAAATATTTAAAACCCCGAATAATCGGGGAAATGATAAACCCCATGGGCACAAAATAACCCCAAAACTGTCCGCCCTTTCCCAAAGGGGGTGCGGTAAAAACCCCTTTTCCCCGGGGGTGTCCCCCCGGGGGGCCCCAATAGCCAATTAAAACGGAAGAAAGTTTTTTCCCCCCATCTTTTTAAAAGATTAAAGGGCCGATAATAATTAAATTTTCCCGGAGACTTTATTGGAAAAAAGGAATACACTTCTAGGGTTTTTAAAAAAAACCCTTGTTGGGGTTTTTTGTTTTTCAGCCAACTTCTCTTTCCCAAAGGGGGTCGAGGAGTAGTAAAATTTTTTTTCAGGAAAGGTTTTTGGGGCAAACTATAGAAATTTGGAAATGTGTGCGACAGAGGGGGGGGATTTTCTTTTATTGAAGGAAACACCCTTTGGGGAGAGCGTTACCTTTAAATTAATGTCTAGCGGGCCCAAAAAAAACCAATTTCGGGGTTTTTTTTTTCTCAATTAAATACATTAATGTTTCAAAAGGGGGGCACCAACCCTTTGTAAAGGGGGGGGGGAATTTAATACTGGGTTCCCAAAGTTCCTTTAAATCGGTTAAAAAACCCTCAGCCCCACTTTCCCATTTGCCCAAACCTTAGAGCATGTTGCATCAAATTAAAAACAAATCCCCTTTTGAAACCCGTGGAGGACCCTTTCATTTCGGATTCCAGGGGAAAATACTTTTTTTACTCTGGGGGGACACAAAAAGGCCCTTTTTTGGGTAGGGCTAAATTTTCCCCTTTCCTCCTTATTTTATTATTGGATTGGGGGTCGGATTCCCCTTTTTTGCATGCCATTGCCATTTCAGATCATTCCCCGGTTGCACTTAAAATTTTTTGTTCAAGCCTCCACTAACCACTCCCTTTTTGGGTTTTTGGCCCGGGTTTCCCCGGTACCCCACTTTCCCCTCTGAGGGCTTTTAAAACAAATTCCCGGGAAAAAAATCGTGGGCCAAAAATTTTGTGGATGATAACCTTGGTCATATGGACAACAGTCAACTGTTTTGGGCGGTGGCGAAGGCCGGGCCTTTTTAGGGAAATGTTAAATTTAATATTTTCTCCAAAAAGACGCAGGGGAAATGGCAGAAATTTAAAATTTAAAAAAAATTGGGGATTATAATTTTTAAATTAAAAGCTCAACGGGGAATCTTACAACGAATTCCCTCACCGGACGCAGGGAAAATTATATAGGGAAACCATAAATCTTTTGCTCCCTTTATTCACAGCCAATTTTTGCGGCTGGTTAAACTTTCCCCCAAACAAAATACTTTTGAAAAGTTTAAAAAAATCAATTTTGGTTATTGGCCAAGGAAAAATAAAAACCTCAAAGGGTCCGTAAGGCCGGGGGACGTCCTAAGGGGCCCGGAAACCCCGAGTTTGGATAGGTACTACCCTTTCAGTAAAAAAACGGGGGATCTTTTGTAGCTTCCCTTTGAGGGGCCTTTTTTTGGGCTTTCCCCCGGGAAAAAAAAATAAAAATTATCCTTTTTTTTTGATTTTCAGTCACCCTTTAAACCCGGGGCCCCCTTTTTGAGGGCCCCCGAGGGGGGTCTTCGGAAAGGGAAAAAAAGCTTGTTCCCCTGGGGGACAGCGGGTTTTGAGGGGATTTTCTGTGCATATTTGGAAGCAAAAAATTTGAAAGGGGATTTCATGAACATAGGAAAAAAATTTTAAAGAACTTGATAGAGCGGGATCTCAGAGACCCTACTTTTATTTTGAAAACCAAGGCCTTGGCATACCCCCCAAAAAACCTTTTCTCTTTGTATACTTTTCCTAACCTTAAAACCCTCTCCAGGGGTGGGGCCCTGGGCAAATATATTCAAAAACGACAAACCCCCCCTTAACTCCTCGGGGTTTTGGGGGGTGCGGGAGTGCGCTTTCCCCAAAAAAAAACCAAAAGCTCCGGACAATTTAAAAAGGGCCCCCGGAAAACTCCCAAGGGGGGGAAAAATTTTCCCAAAGAAACCAAAAATGCTACCTTCCGGGAGAGGAGGTGGAGGGGGGCCCCATCTCCTCTTTCCCGAACTCCTCCCGGGGATTGCATAACCCCCCATGGCTGTCACCTTTATGGGGGGGTTCCCCCCAAGACAGGGAACCCTGAATCAACTTCGTAGCCCAGGAGGTGACTCGCTGTATAATGCCACTCTTTGACAAAAGGCTTGAGGTGTTGCACACCTCTATTAACTCAGCTTCAGCCCTAATCAACACCAAAACGTAAAAGATAGTTGATCTAGAAAATAGAATGGCCTCCTGCGAAATGACCTCCTCCACTCTGGAACAATCCTTGGCTTAGGCCAGGGAAGCAGGGCAAACCCCGAGAGCAGAGAGAGGATTTGGAAAATCAGAGCCGCTGAAACAATTTAAGATTCGTAGGGATTCCTGAGGCGGTAACAGGGGGGAGGGGAGTTATACACATACCATACTTTTGAGATCTTGGGATTAGATGTGGTCCCGAACCCGAGCTCAATTGAACTGGCACATAGATTGGGGCCTCAGAGACCATAGGGAAGGGGAACCCTTTGACCCCAAACCCGGGCATGGAAAAATATTTAAATTGGCATGAAAAAACAAAACCTTCACCTAAAGAAGAAAAGATGGGCTACGAATCAATGGCCATAGAATCCTATTATTTCAGAGTTTCTCAGCCAGAGTGGCCCTAAAACGACGACTGCACCTGCATGAGAGAGCCATTAGGTTCCTGCTGATGTACCCGACGAAGTTGCGGGTCCAGGTGGAGGGTAGGCAGCCCATTTTTGATGATCTGGCACTAGCAAGAAGACATTTTCAACTAGGAGAAGACAACAATGTACCATGATTAAATTAGGGAGGGAGAAATGCTGAAGTAGAAACTGTGTAATTGGTTCGCGACTGCAATGCGACAATGTTTATCCGAATATGGTTTTGCAAACTTGACTCTGTTTTCTGAGTTACTATGTTTGGTTCTGTTTCCAATTGTCAATGGGCTCGCAATTTTTCTCGTAGGTGATGGCGGTGCGGCATGTGGTCCCCCAAGTGCTTGTGGCACCTCAAAATCAGGTTATCCTTTACTGCTGACCTTTAACATATTTAAACATATTTATTATGTCCTTAGAAGCCATCTTTTCTGTAAACTAAATGAACCTAATCTTGCTAATCTTTCTGGGTATTGCAGTCCACCCAGTCCTTTTATTATTTTTGTTGCCCGCTCTACAATGCCCAAAACTGTACACAATATTTCATGTGTGGTCTAACCAGTGACTTGCATAATGGGAGAATACTGTTCTCATCATGTGCATCTATGCCCCTATTAATACACCCCATAATCCTGTTTGCCTTGGCAGCTGCTGCCTGACACTGGCTGCTACAATTAAGTTTACTGTCCACCAGGATTCCCAAGTCCTTCTCCATGTCACTTTTACCAAGCGTTTTTCCATTTAACATGTAATCATGTAATGGATTTTTCTTCCCCATGTGCATAACCTTGCATTTATCTGTGTTAAACCTCATCTGCCATTTCTCTGCCCAGGCCTCCAACTTATCCAGATCCCTTTGTAACAACACATTATCCTCTATTGTGTTGATTACTTTACAGAGCTTAGTATCATCTGCAAAGATCGATATTCTACTGTGCAATCCATGTGTAAGATCATTAATGAAAATATTAAAGAGGATAGGGCCCAATACTGAGCCCTGTGGTACCTCACTAGTAACAGGGATCCAGTCTATGTACCGTTAATTACCACCCTTTGTTTTCTGTCACTGAGCCAGTTGCTTACCCACTTGCACACATTTTCCCCCAGTCCAAGCATTCTCATTTTATTTACCAACCTTTTATGTGGCACAGTACCAAATGCTTTAAAGAAATATAGATATATGACATCCAATGCCTCACCCCGATCCGGTCTAGAACTAACTTCCTCATAGAAGCTGATGAGATTAGTTTGACAAGACCGATCCTTCATAAACCCATGCTGGAACGGAGTTATACATTTATGTTCAGTGAGAATCCAGGATAGCATCTCTAAGAAAACCTTCAAACATTTTACCCACAACAGAGGTTAAACTTACCGGCCTATAGTTTCCAGGATCACTTTTTGACCCCTTTTTGAATATTGGCACCACATTTGCTATGCGCCAAACCTTTAGGACATACCACGTTATTAGACAGTCCATAAATATTGTACGCAACCAGCAGGAAAAATAGTGGATGGTAAATATGTGCCTGGTAGGATGTTGCAAGTGGTATGGAAGTTATAGGGATGTCAGGGAGGCCGATCCTGTGGTACATCCCGGCCTTTCCAAACAACTGAGTGGCAGCAGGAGAACTGCACTATTGCGGCCACCAAGGAACCAGATCTTGGTGGAGGGAAAAGACGGCAGTCTAGATAAGTAACCATAGGTTACTTATGTTTGAGTATTTTAGTATAGCTGCTGTGCAGCTTGAATGGGCTGTCTGAACGGCTGTAGCGTGGGGAGGAGGCCGTTCAACCCTCCGGTCCAGGCTTTACTGGTGTTCCTAGGCCTTTAAAGCCTGTGCAGGAGGAGACCATGTGGGAGAGATAACCTGATGCTAACTAGTGTTTGGGAGCCCTGTTCTCCAGAGGGTGCTGAGCAGGAGAGAGGCGTCTGCTACTGACCACTGAACCAGACCGGTGGGTCTGCGGCCTCGGGACTTCACCAGCTACAGGGTGGTGTATATGTTTTGTTCCCCGTTTTTTATGCTGAACTTAAGCTTCATTTTGGTGCATGTTAAACGGCTGCGGTAAGCCTCCTGCATAGGACTTTCTGTTTTTTTTTGGCCATTTGTTTGTGCCGTACAAAATAAACCCTGTTATTTTGTTGCAACCAACCCGCTTGTGTCTGCCTCTGTGACCGGTAATCCTCGCAATATTAAGAATAGGGGCCCATCTATGACATTACTTAACTCCCTTAGTATAAGTGGGTGTATGCCATCAGGACCTGGGGATTTGTCTATTTTAATATTCTTAAGACGGAGCTGAACTTCTTCCTGGGTAAGACAAGAAACATTTAAGTTGGAGTTTACCTCATCCCTCTGTTCATCAACAGAAAGGTCATCCTCCTCGTTAAATACAGTGGAGAAAAAATAGTTTAATAGGTTTGCTTTTTTTTTCATCGCCCTCTATAATCTCTCCCTCAATACTTTTCAAAGGGCCAACATTTTCTGTTTTAATCTTTTTACTATTTATATAATTTAAAAATATTTTGGGGTTAGTTTTACTTTCTATGGCAATATGTCTTTCTGTCTCCAGATTTGCTGCCTTTATCATTATTTTACACATTTAATTTTTTTCTTGATAGCTTTTTAGTGCCTCTTCCCTGCCCTCCTGTTTTAGTAGTTGAAAAGCTTTCTTTGTTATTTATTGCCTCCTTTACATTTCTGTTGATCCGCATTGGGTTTTTCCTGTTTCTAATTATTTTATTACCAGAAGGAATGTACCTCTCACAGTGGGCGTCTACGATGTTTTTAAAAATATCTCATTTATTATTTATTCTGCTATTTTTAAACACCTTGTCCCAGTCAATACAGTTTAGGGCCTCCCTAAACAGAATAAAATTAACCTTCCTAAAATTCAGTGTTTTTGTGGCTCCTCGACAAAAAACTCTATTGAAGGATAAGTGGAAAATTTATTATATTATGGTCACTATTTCCTAGGTGCCCCTCAACCTGAACCTTTGTTACTCTGTCAGGTCTATTAGTGAATATTAAGTCTAGAAGGGCCTTTCCTCTAGTCGGTTCCTGCACCATTTGGGAAAGGTAATTATCTTTAGTTATTGACAAAAACCTGTTTCCTTTATGAGAGCTACAGGTTTCAGTTTCCCAATTTATGCCTGGGTAGTTAAAGTAGCCCATAATAACAACCTCATTCTGATTAGCCGCCTCATCTATTTGCCAAAGGAGTACATCTTCCATGGGTTCTATTATATTTGGGGGCCTATAGCAGACTCCTATTAGAATTATATTATTGTTGTTACCCCCATGTATATTTACCCATAATGATTCCACATGTTCATTACCTGTATCTATAGCTTCCCGCAGTGTTGGCTTCTAACTGGATTTTACATAGAGACATACACCTCTCCCCTTCAGGTGTTTACAATCTCTTTTAAGTATACTGTAACCCTGTAAGTTAACAGCCCAGTCGTAGCTCTCGTCCAGCCATGTCTCAGTTATCCCCAGTATGTAATATTTTTCTTCAGCAATTAATAATTCTAGTTCATTTATTTTGTTGTTCAGACTCCTGGTATTGGTCAGCATGCAATTTAGAGATTTTTCAGTTTTTATTCCTTTCTCCCTGTTCTTTTTAACTATTGTTACACCCCCTCCCTCCACTCCACCCCCTGTTTTATTCCTAATTCCCAGCTCTCAATCTTCACTATCTTGCTCGCTATATTTGTAGTTGCCCTCCACCCCAGTCCCTAGTTTAAATATTCCTCCAACTTACTGGCCATTTTGTCCCCAATACAGCTTCATTCTCCCCATTTAGGTGCAGCCCATCCCTAGCATAGAGTCTGTAGCCAAGACAGAAGTCAGCCCAGTTCTCCGAAAACCCAAATCCCTCTTTTCTACACCAATTTTTGAGCCACTTATTCACCTCTCTAATCTCCCGCTGCCTCTCTGGTGCGGCCCGTGGAACAGGTAATATTTCTGAAAATATTACCCTGGAGGTCCTTGCCTTGAGCTTTTGACCTAATTCCCTGAAATTTTTTTTTTAAGGAGATCCCCCTCCCTCTGATTTTGTTTTGGGTCCCAAATGTTCACTGCCCTTGGTTTTCACCGCCCCACCCGAATTTGTAAAACCGATCCCGATTTATCAAAATCGGGCCCAGGAAAAAAAAAACATATGTTCGCCAACCCGGGGTTTTTGGACATTGCCTGTTGTTCCCAAATAAGGAGTCCCAAACTACTAGCATTTGCTAGCTGTCTGCACTCCTATTTCCCATCTTATGGAGCAGACGGGGGATTGATTGTTTTGCAGAAATGCTATATGTGAGCCGACACCCCCATCGCCAATCTTGCAAAATTTGTTGGGGTGTGCATTTCAGGACTAGCTC
Organism: Phyllomedusa bahiana; assembly: GCA_025379985.1. Lineage (NCBI taxonomy): Eukaryota > Metazoa > Chordata > Amphibia > Anura > Hylidae > Phyllomedusa > Phyllomedusa bahiana. The sequence goes on from JAODAL010083227.1 coordinate 9,022, forward strand.
CCTGACACTTGAAACTCTCCCTATTATTTTTAACTTTTTACCCCTAGCTGCCTATCCCCTTGCCCTCCAGCTTAAAAACCCCCGCATTACCCCTGGAGTGTTTGCTCGTGGCCAGCCGACTCGCTTCCAGTTGGAAATGGATCTCAGTGTTGCCACTTTGCTCATTTGTTGGGATATGGGCTTTTAAATGTGAGTTTTTGCACACATCTTGCACAGCATTTGGGACCTCGAAATGTTTTCAAGGGGGCATACAATGACAGGTCGTCACTGGATGGCATTGTCAATCAGGGAAATCAGGGGGATGTTACAAAAAAAGAGAAAAGATATAATTTTTAATAAGCAGAACAATATCCCCCCCTCAAAAACTCCCAAATCTAAAGTCCCTAAATATTAAGTCCCACACTTATGCCAATGACACACTTAGAATGAGTGAGCGAGCCTGTGAGTGAGTCGTCTATTACTTAGCTTTTAAACCTTTTTCCCAATGCTGTTTTGCAGGGCTATTGCAAACCTCTCCTTCAGGAAAACAAAAGGCAAATCTTACCATGAATAGATCGGGTACTGATAACCACATGACACATAATACCCACACTGTCCGCCCTCCCACATGGGATGCGGTAACCCTTATCACGTGGAATGTCTCCGGACTCAATAGCCAATTAAACGGAGAAAGTTTCACCCACTTTTAAAAAGTTAAAGCTGATATTTTTCCAGGAGATCATTGGAAAAAAGAATAGCATTTTAGCCTAAAAGTCCATTGGTTGGATTTATGTTTTTCAGCCAACTTTTTTCCAAACCGAGGTGTACAATTTTTTCAGGAAAAATTTGGGACAAAACTATAGAGTAAGAACGTTGACGGGAAGGGGGAGGTATCTTTTATTGAAGATCACCATAGCGGGAGAGAGTTACACTTTAGTGAATGTCTATGCGCCTAACCAACCCAATGCGGATTTTTTTTCTCAATTAAATACATTAATGTTGCAAAGAGGGGGCACCAACATTGTTGGGGAAGATTTTTAATATGTTCAATGTCTATATGTAAAAACCCCTCGCACACTCCCACTAGCCAAGCCTTAGGCAGTGTTGATCTAATAGAAGCAAAGCCCGGGGGACCCGTGGAGGACCCTTTAATGCGGATTCCCGGGAATTTTTTTTTTCTTTGGGGCACAAAAGCCTTTCTGGGTTGACTATTTACTTCCTCCTTATATTATTTGGGTTTGGGTTTTTCGGATTCTTCCATGCATGCCATTGCCATTTCAGATCATTCCCCGGTTACACTTAAATTATGTCAGGCCTCCACATAACCACTCTTTAGATTTTGGCGGTTCCCAGGCTACCTACTCCACTCTGAGGTTTCAATTTTTCTGAAGATCGTGGGCAAATTTTGTGGATGATAACCTTGGTCATATGGACAACAGTCAACTGTTTTGGGCGGTGGCGAAGGCGGCCTTCAGGGGAAATGTTATTCAATATGTCTCCAACAGACGCAGGGAAGTGCAGAATAAATTTAAAAAATTGCATTATAATTTAATTAATGCTCAACGGGATCTTACAACGAATCCATCACCGACGCAGGTGAAATTATATAGGGAAACCATAAATACTTTTGACTCCTTTATTCACAGCCAATCTTGCTGGCTGGTTAAACTTACCCAAAACAAATACTTTCGAAATGCTAATAAATCAAGTAGGTTATTGGCCAGACTTACAAAACCTCAATGCTCCCATAGGCCGGTGACGATCCTGAAGGACCCGACCTCAGTTAGGATAGGTACTAGCTTGCAGTAAGTAACAGACATCTTTAGTAGCTTCTTCGAGGACCTATATTGGGCTGCCCCAGCAAACGTAAATAAAATTATCCGTTTTTTAGATACAGTCACCCTACCGAGCCTTTCAGAGGGCCAGAGGGCTCTTCTGGAGGAACAGCTTAGGTCTCTGAGACAGTCGGTCTATGAGGCATATTTCTCGTGCATATTTGGAAGCAAATATTTGAAAGTGATACATGATCATCAGAAATATGACAGAACTTTATAGGCGCATCCAGAACCCTATGTCATTTTTGACCACGTTTTTCTTTTCCTCTTTCCGGTATGTTTTTGTCTACATTTTGGGAAAATACCCCAACAATCCCAAAAATTATTTTTTTAACTCACCCCCTTTTTTTTTCTGGTAGTTTTGTCTACATTTTGGACTATCCCTCAACAACTACAGATTATTTGTATAACTCTCCTGTTTTGTTTATGGTATGTTATGTGTAGACTTACCCCCGCTTTGTGTCCTTTAAATTTCCCTGTGTTTA
>JAODAL010083228.1:0-11319 GCA_025379985.1 Phyllomedusa bahiana
AATTTTATATGTTTTTATATTTCAAAAAAACTTTTTTTTTATTTTTACTGGTTTTAAGTTGAGAAATAAAAGGGGCTTTTTTTCCCCCAACAAAAAAAATCTTTGCTCCCCTTTTGGGCTCCTTTTAGGGTAAGGGAGACCACATTAAAAATAGGTTTTGCCGTCCAGCAGTAATTTTTTGCCCAGCCTTTTCCAAAACCAACAATTTTTAAAATATAGGTTTTAATGTTTGTGTTTTGGGGCAACACGCTTCCCAAAAAACCCCCCCTATTTTTAGGCCTTAAGGGAAATTTTTGGGGTCTTAGGAAACCCAAAAACAAACCCCAACATTCATTAGGTTTATTAGGGCATCGGCGCTGACTCACTTAAAGGGGCCTTTTTCTCCCAAAAAAGGCTGAAAAAACCCGATCAAACAAGTTTTCCCTTAAACCCCCTAGGGGATTTTTTAGCAAAACCCATCCCTTGTACTATATACTTTAAGTAAAAACTGAAAGGGACTATAAAAATTTTTTCCATTTAGGTTTCCAAAAAAAGATGGGTTTGGAGGCGTTTCATTAAGTTGTTTTAAAAGATCTTTTACCCGTAAAAAATTTTTGATTAAAAGACAGCAGTTATACATGTAACTACACACAGGGCAAAGTTGCTCGAATTAAAACATGGAAAAATTTTTTTTTTTCCCAACCTTTTCCTATTTTAAAAAAACCCGGAGATGTCCCTTTTAACCTGTTACTAAATTTTTAAGGCCCTGTGGTCACACAACACCCTATTTGTCCACATATTTTTCTTAAATTTCGGGCCCATTCAAGGTTTAAAACCCCCTTTAAGGACCCGGCGTTTTTTTGTTGTTTACACGTTCAAATTTTTTCCCCCCCGCCTTCCCAGGGGCCCTAAATTTTTTTTTTTCCATCTACATAACCTATGGGGGGGTTTTTATTTTGCGGGGTAAGGGTGTTAAATTTTTAAATTTGGGTTATTCACTGTTTCTATTGAATTTACTGGGAAACCGCAAAAATATTCCCAAATGGGAAAAAATTAAAAAAAAAGAAACAGGTTTGGAAAAACCTTCGACCAAAAACCCAAAAATGTGGGGTTTTTCCCTTATGATTTTTGGACCAAAAAAAAAATTACAAACATTTTTATTTTTTAAAAATAGGGTACACCGCGGCAACCCTTTTTTTTGCTCCAATAACTTTTTTTTTTACTAAAACCTTTCGGGCGTCATTTTTGGGGGGCATTTTTTGCGGGTAAAGTGTACTTTTTAAAAGCTACATTTTTGGAAAAACATTTTCGCTTTTTTTGTCACTTTTATTCCAATTTTTAAGGGGATGAAAAAGACCCCAAAAATTCCCCCAAATTTTGCCTTTTTGGGAAAAAATTTTCTTCTACTTTTTTCACGTTTTTGGGGGTTTAAAGGTGTTTTTTTGTTTTAAAAGATCGGTTTTTGGGACACAGCGGGTACCAAATTTTGTGTTAAATTTTTTATTTTTTTTTTTGTTTTTTTTTTGAAAAAAGGAGAAAGGGGGGTTATTTAAAAATTTTTAAAAAAATTTTTTAAAAAAAAAAATTTTTTAAAAAAAAATACAAACTCCCCCAAAAGGGGTTTGGACCAAATATGGGGGGGTGATCGTTTAATTACCGCCAAAACAATTTTCAAAGACAAAGCATTAAAACTGTTCCAAGAAGGCGGTTTTCCCCCCTTTCCCGCCTTTGGCCGGAAATTGGGGGAAACGGGGGTTAAAAGGCAGCGGTGGGGGCCCTTTTTAAACTATGCGCGGGGATGCCGATCCGGGAAGGGGGCCGGGGCACTGCCTTTCCCTTCATTTAGAAGCCATGGCCCTTTTTTTCCGCGGCATCTAAGGGGTTTAAAATGCGGGCAAAGCTGCTCGCTCCCCGCTTTTTAACGCCGGGTGTTTTGCTGCGATCAGCTGCTAACGCCCCGGGTGTGCGATCCCCCTGAATACCCCCCTTACGCCCCTGGGACGTACTCATAGCCAGGGTCCTTGAGGGGGTTTAAAAGGTTACAGAAACAAAGGGGAATGTATGAAAAAACTCTCTAGGTTTGGGCTTTTTTTTGCCCATGCAAAATAATCGACCCAGCTTTCATTTCCCAGAGCACTATATGAATTGAAAGGGGGGCCTCTGATTGGGTTTTGTGGGCTAAAGGAAAAATTTTACACCCAAAATAGTTTTAAAATTTGATACAAAAGGGCCACATGTATGAACCTGTTAAGGTCTAAAATCACTTTTTTGCCATAGCAGGTTCTACATGTGGCCCAAAATGTTTAATACTGAAATTAGAAAATTGTGTTCTTTTTATATTTTATTTTTTTCAATAAATATTTTGGCTACCTGTAATTTTCATATTTTAAAAAATTGCTCCCAAATTTATATAACAGATGAGCTTTTAACGTTTGTGTCTTTTTAAACAATATTGACCGTATAAATCTATCTTTTGAATGAACTTAAATTTTTTATTAAAAATAATCTGTACTCACTCACCCTTTAACCTTTAAAGTAAAAAATATTTTGATCAAACCTTGCATTGTCACAATTTTCTGCTGCGGGTTTAAGGTTTATAAGAAATGGAAAAGTACTACACTTTAAAACCCACCCGCAATTTCTTGAAAAGAAAGCTTAAAAAAAAAATAAAGCAATCTTTAGGGGCAAACAAAAAATCTGCTTGACTAACATAGACAAATTATTATTCTGGGAAAATATTTTCCAATAAATCGCTCCTTCTTAACCTTTTTTTTATTAGCATCCTTCGATTTTATCATATCTAAATTTTTCTGCAGTCAGAGGCATGGCTCTCCAGCCATCAGAAGTAATCTTTTGTGGAGAAGAGAAGGGTATTATTTACAGTTATTTACAATGGACTTTTGAATATTTGAAGAGAAGTGAAATTAGAGGCTTGTTTCACGCAAAACACTCAGCCCTCAATTACATTAGGGCATTTTCTCTGCTGAGCGCCAAGAAATATCGAAATAAATATGTCAAGGTAGATTCAGAACCATGTTAAGGACACAAAACTCAGGGAAGATGTGGTGATAGCCCAGGGAAAATAGGCAGTATCCAACTATGCTTGAATGCCTCCTCTTACTGCCTATAAGGTATATATATATTATCTATCTATATATTATCTATTATCTATTATCTATCCTATCACCTATTTATCTATGTACCTCCTGTCGACACTTTGGAATCACTGAGAAATATCATTGGCATTTTAAAGAACTTATTATCACTATTTTACCCGTTTGTACAATTATACTTTTGGTACTGTTTGGTATTCTTACATGTTTTTGTAATATTTGGTCCCCATTCTGTTCCTCTATCAGTTCCAGTACATAAATTGTGTTTTCTTACCTTGTTTATTTACTGAGCCTGTTATTCACAGCTGCGTCAGACTCCACTTCTGTTAAGGCTGTTCTTCAGCAGTGAATGGCATGGACAACTCTGCTATCCTAGCTAATCTTTTATTGTTTTATGGAAATGGATGGATTTCAAAAAATAGTAGGGCACCACGTCTCAGATCTAAAAAAGGGTTAAAGTTTTGTCGTAAGAAGGTAAGGGAATGCTCCTTTGCTGCTGGTTAGACACAGCAAGCAGTGACTTTACCATCCTTGCCAGGGCTCTACTGTGAAGAGAGGTGTTTGGTTTACTAGGGAAGCTTGGGTACACAAGCGGAGATCAGATAACTGTTCTAACTGAAAGGAAGCGAAATTCAAAACAGCAATGTATTTGGAATTAGTCTTTATTTTAACTTTTTCTACTGTTTAAAACTTAATCAATATTGTAAGAACATGCCTTGAAGCAGAAGAGTTTCTTGTCCACTGAGCACTGTGAGGACCATTACATGGAGATAAAATGGCTACGTACATCACAGCCCATGCAGTCATCGCCTATCTCTAGTTCTGCCATATTTAAAAGCTTAAGTAGAGAGATCATATTCAGTTGTTGCCTGGGGAGAATAATCAAATAAAACCATTACTGTTTTAGGGTACTCTGGGGAAAATTGAACCTCATGATTTTGGTAGCTTGTGCCTTAATGTTCAATCACTGTGTCATCACTTTACCAGGAAGAGATTTTTTTTCCTCATGATGTAAACAATGAAAGTTTCGCAGTGAATGAATTCAAAAAGAAATCTTGAAAAAACGGGTTTTTTGTTTTACTTTTTTTGTGGCAATGAAAATGGCTAACATGCTGAAACACGGTTAACCCCATTGTCTAAAAGAAACAAATTAAAATACTAAACACACCTGTGTCATATGAGGCGCAGAAAGAGCGAGAAGATTTCTTGCACACTGCCTCCCGACCCTCATTGCACCAAACAGTAAGTAATATAACATATTGTTTTGACTGAGGAAGAGTTAATTTCGTGAAATCACTGCAACAATTCTGACCAGCAAAAATATTTAAGATTCGTCATTTTCACAGAGGTTTGCAATTTCAGATAATTATTTTTGCAATCCGTTAGCTAGTTATAACTATTATTTTCGAAGTGATTCGTTCATTAAGGCATTTTCAGGTAATTGTCTTTATGGAAATGTCGGCTCTTCACAGTCATTAACGAGGATTAGAGGAAATGCAAACAAACTTTGCTGTTACTTAGATCAACAACCGTCATTAGCGAGTACTGTTCACTGGGAGCTGGCATACTGAGCAAGAGCCGCTTCTCCATCTCACTGTGGTCATGCCCAATAAACACATTCACTGACATGACAATGACATCTGCCTAGTGTTACTGCTGACAATATATCAAAGTCACCAATCATTTTCATATATGTGTTTATACTGTAGGTCTTGTATTCCAAACTATGAAATATAGGGTACACATAGGACTTTGTCAGGGTTTCCCAAATTCTTGTTACTGGGGTCCTCAACAGTTTTAACAAGATATATTCAAAATTAAAAAATATTCCTCAGTATTTACTCATATATTCCTGATTAAAAATTGTTTTAATGGATCAACAGTTTCAATTTTGCTGAAATATAAGCTATTGCTGCAGTCAGAACAAGGCCTATACAGCATCACAGATCAGAATATGATGACTTTGTCAAATAGCTTCCCAGGTTTGTCTTAGCAACAACAGAGGGGATGTAATACACCATTAAAGGAGGATTTCCACCTATAGATAGAATATGCCATGAAACTCTGATAGATGTGGGTCTCACCTCTAGGACCCATACCTATCTCAGTGTTGACTAGAGCACAGCAGTAGAATGGAGTACAGCCGCTGAACACACAGACACACTTGCTGGTACTCAGAACAGAATTGTCATGCGCAAGCACAACCAGCTCTCCATTCTGAGCTGACACTTTTAGGGACCAGACCTGAGGTAGGTGCACCTAGCAGAATTTCATGACAATTTCTATCAATATGCTATCAAAGTCTATGATGGTAACAACCCTATAAAGCCCACCTCACAGTGTGAGAATATTTGTACTAGACTGGATGGATCATATAGCCCAGTTAATGAATTTTTTATAGTTATCATATTTAGAGATTAAAGTGAGCAGTAAAAGTTCTGTTCAATTAGAACCTCGAACCTTTGTGTGTTCCATTAAAAGGTTCTATTCAAACTAGAAATCGACCCATTAAAAGTCAATGAGGAAGATGTTATGCGTTAATTTTTTACTATAGAGATGAGGAAAAGCTGTAATTTACCATTCATAACAGTACAACTGGTACTGGAACAAATTCGTGGGAAAGTACATTTGGCTCTGTGTGACAGAAAAAAATTGAGAGGCTAAAATGTCTTATTCACTTTCATTGGGCTAACCTGAAAAGATGAGGACTCGCTTGCCAAGCAAGGGCGTGCTATAAGAGGTGCAGTGGTAACTGCTGCTCACGGGGCACCTGCATCCTGAGGGGGCCCAACGCACTTTTGAACATATGGAGATTGGAGGACAGTTGTTATAAATGATTTCACCCCCAATTCTGCAAAAACTGACTTTTGTGGCACTGAGTATGTTTTAGCAATCAACAAGCACCTCGGGATAAAATATATCCATGTATATGAGGTTAGGTATTATGTGAGCTGCAAATGTTGTCAAAATAAATTGTCTGGGTGTGGGAAAGAGTGCAGGCAATCAACTCCTACCGCCCTAACTATTGATGTCTATGTGAGGAATTTGCTATTCCTACTAAGAGCAGTCTGTACTATATAGTGAGTGGATCTGAAAAATGCACTCTCAAGGCATACAGTGAAATTTTTTATAACATGGTCATTTGATTTTAGCACCAATGAGAGCCCTTACCCATCAGCTATGATGTTTTGTCACTTCCCTGTGCTCAGCACTGATTGGATGGCCATAAAATGTGCAGAAAGGTGATTGGATGGCTGCCAAAAGTGCAGAAAGCCGCTGAAAACGAAACTGAAAATGGCACGTCGAACTGAAACTTTACTCGAACGAACAGTAAAATGTTCAGTTCGGTTTGAGTTCTGAAAATTTGAGAAATTCTACTAGAACTTAACTTTTCTAGAACAGTTCAATCAACACTAGTTATAATGCTTGTAAAATACATTTTTTTCTTTTTTTTTTTACAAACATAAATTTGCTAGTTGTGATGCTAGCAGTAAACACTTATTAGCCATGTTTGACACACTGAATCTCTGAACCGGTCTCTCCCAGATTACTCAGGTTTTCAACTCATTGCGCAGCAAACAATTGAAATTGACACTAAGGGCAACATGCATATATGGGGCTGCGCCAGTAGTCTGGCGTCCTTTCAGCCCTGTTCGCTCGATTTATAATCAAGAACACTCCAAAATTAGGCGCATTATCGGGCGCCCATGGCACTTTGTAATGTGCCTGAGATCGTGGGGTGTTCTGGAGGCGTGTTGCACCACAGCCGTATGATTCTACACATTTATGACGGGAGGACGGCAAAACTAGGCGCACTACTGCTGGAACAGGTAGACCAGGTAAAAAGTGTTTTACCTGAGCCTGATTTGTCATTTTGGAACTAGAAAGCACCAAATCTATGACCCGCAGTAGAACAGGTTCATAGATTCAGACTAGAGATGGGCGAATTGATTCTAACAAAGTGGAATTCGTTTAGAATTTCAGAAAAACTTTTTGGGGTGATTCGCGAGAACGAAGCGTGTTTTTGATTGCTAAAATGGCTGCGAGCACATGGCGTTACATGGGGCAAAGAAGTCTGGGAGGAATAAAGGTGTAGCCTACATGACATGTGCAGAGATGAAGCAATCCGAGACTGGCTGGATTCTGTGACGTCACCGCACTATATAAGTCCGGGTGCCATGCCTCATCCTAACTCCCCTCACTGTACTGTGTAGGGAAGCTGCTCCTGCTGCCGCCGCTGCTGCTTATGATATCTCATACTAAAGAACTCACTTTTATACAGCGATTTTTGGAGAGTGTCAAAGCTTGTCTCAGAGACTGCTTCTCTTACGTTCTAATTCTGATTTTGTGGGGTATTGGAACTGAAGTCCAGTGTGTGTACAATGAAGCTGCATATACATTTTAATGCTATCTGCTCAGTTCTTGAGCACATTGAATATCCAAGGGTTATCTAAGCCTGTTCCTGTTGTATTCAGTTAAAGAAACAGCGTTTTTACAAATACCACTTAATTTTTGGTTGCTCATTTCTTTTGCAGAATTTAGAGCCAGGGGTTAATTAAGCGTTGTTCTGCTGTTGTGGTCACTAAAAGAAATGTTCCTTTTCCCCGCCAAAGAAGAAATTTTGCCTGTAGCAAAATTCATATCCGAAGGTTAATAACAAGTTTTTCTGTTGTTGTGTTCCGTAAAATACATACCGTTTTAACACGCTACAAAGCTGGTAATTGTTGGCAGCATATTTCTTTTGCGCAATTTACATCCAAGGGTTAACTAAGTATTTTTCTGCAGTTGTATTCATTAAAATAAACGTTCCTTTTCACCGTCAAAGAAGAAATTTTGCCTGTAGCATAATTCATATCCGAAGGTTAATTAAGCCTGTTTTTGCTTTTATATTCAGTAAAATACACAGTGTTTTTAAACGGCACATACAAGGAAATTTTTCCTGCCCATTTGTGGAGCGCAATTTATATCCAAGGGTTACCCAAGCTTGTTAGTGGGTTCATTTGCAGTCAAATACAGGGTGTGTATTTATCATATACAGATATCTTTATCAAACAGTGTCTGTACATTTTAGAACAAACAGTATGTCAGACAGAGAGGTGGCAGGCTCTTCACCTGCGAGTGGCAGAGGAACAAACATTCCAGGCCCAGTTCGCAGCATAGCAAGGGGACATCGCAGCAGGGGTCACTCGGTGAGGCCACAACTGCCGGTGTCATCTAGCGGCCGTGTGTTGTTCAGCAACCCAATGGTTCTTGATTCGTTGACTAGGTAATCCACTTCCTCCTAGATGACATCTGACAACCCCAGCCAAGAGTCAGTGGGAACGTCAGACACAGCCCTTAGTTGGCATGGCCCGGGAGCGGGTTAGCGGCCCTCACCTTTCCTCAACCCGCCTCTGTCCCATCCGGTTCCCTCAGCCAGAGATCTACTATGTGGTCTAGGCTCTTCACCACTATATAGAGAGGATGAACAATTTGAGGAGGGCAGTCAGCAGCTACTTGGCAGCGAAGAAATGGGGCCAATATCCCCTGCTTCTTGCAGTCGGCGGCAAAGTATAGATGTGGAGAGTGGCATGGGAGATCATGTTGTGAGGGGTCAGCCTCTGCATACCAAGACCGGTGATGAGAACAGCAGTGACGATGAAACACAAATCGATGATGATGTAGCTGACCACACTTGGAAGCCGGGTGAAGCAAGGGCTTCATCATCGTCAGGAAAAGAGGGCGTCAGCTTGCGCGTCAGGAAGCGGCGCAGCCAGCAAGTGGGTTGTGTGGCCGTGAGTCAGCAGGGTAGCAGCAGTGTAAGGTCAGGAGCCAAGCGGTCACGGGGTAGAAAACCCGCTTCGCAGGTCCAAGAAAGTAGCGGCACAGGGGCTCAGCGAGGCAGCGGTGGTAGTATTCACTCAGTTCGGAGTGTTGGCGGTAAAATCAGCTACTCGGCGGTGTGGCAGTTCTTTGCTAAGACACCGGAGGAGCCGAATATGGGTATATGTAGAATCTCTGGGCAGAAAGTGAAGCGCGGCCAGGGAGCTAACGTTGGCACCACGGCCCTGCGTCAACACATGCAGCGTCACCATCCGGTGGCCTGGGAGAAACGTGGCTCAGATGTGGTGGTCCATCCAGCCGCCGCAGCAACAGCAGCAGCGCCCAGTGGCACGCATGCCATTGCAGCCAGTCAAGGCTCCACCACCTCTGCAGAAGAGAGTTGTTTCTCTTTGCCATCATCTCTTGGTCCAGATGCACTCTGCCACCACAGTTAGAAGGTCCGCTGGACTAATGGGCAGCCAAACTGGATGTGTGGCCGCAACTTGCCGAGTTTGCAGTGTAGAAGCTGTCCTGCCCGGGCATTAGTGTGGCATCAGAGCGGGTGTTCAGTGCGCCGGGGGCCATCGTTACCCCAAGGAGAACCCGCATTGTCCATGGGAAATGTGGAACGACTGACCTTTGTCAAGATGACTCAGGCGTGGATCGGCCAGGATTTCCACACACCAATGCCTTAGGCATCAGATTACATCAGCCATGACGCCATACCCAAACTTTGAGAAATGAGTCTGGGTTTAAACTACCTGCCTCAGCCACTATTCTGATGCCTCTACCCGCCTGATGCCACACATCTGCTGACAATTTCTCCATCTGCCTATCACCATCTTTACTAGGGACTGGTATTGCCACCCACCACCACACTCTGTCATTGTGCCACTCTATGTGCTCATGCTGCTGCGGCTGTTGCTCCTGTCATGACCTCCACACTCTGTCATTGTGCCCCTCTGTGGCCTACCTCTGTTTTGCCCCCTCCAGAATTTGTCATTGTGCCACTGTCTGACCTCATGCTGCTGCTGTTGCTCCTGCCGTGACCTCAACACTATGTCATTGTGCCACTTTGTGGCCTACTCCTGATTTTGACACCTCCAGAATGTCATTGTGCCACTCTCTAACCTCATGCTGCTGCTGCTGCTGTTGCTGCTGCCGTGACCTTTACACTCTGTATTTGTGCCACTCTGCGGCCTACTCCTGTTTTTGACACCTCCAGAATGTCATTGTGCCACTTTCTGACCTCATGCTTCTGCTGTGGCTGCTGCCGTGACATACACACTGTGTTATTGTGCCACTCTCTGACCTCATGCTGCTGCTGCTGTTGTTGCTGCTGCGATCACCTCCACACCCTTTCATTGTGCCACTCTCTGACCTCATGCTTTTGCTCCTGCCGTCACCTCCACTCTCTGTCATCGTGCCACTCTGTGGCCTACTACTGTTTTGCCACCTCCAGAATGTCATTGTGCCACTGCCTGACCTCATTTTGCTGCTGTGGCTGCTGCCTTGCCCTCCACACTGTGTCATTGTGCCACTCTGTGGCCTACTACTGTTTTTGCCACCTCCAGAATGTCATTGTGCCACTGTCTGACCTCATGCTGCTGATGTGGCTGCTGCCGTGACATTCACACTATGTCATGGTGCCACTGTCTGACCTCATGCTGCTACTGTGGCTGCTGCCGTGACCTAGACACTGTGTCATTGTGCCACTCTGTGGCCTACTCCTGTTTTTGCCACCTCCAGAATGTCATTGTGCCACTGTCTGACCTCATGCTGCTGCTGTGGCTGCTGCCGTGACCTACACACTGTTTCATTGTGCCACTCTGTGGATTACTCCTGTTTTTGCCACCTCCAGAATGGCATTGTGCCACTGTCTGACCTCATGCTGCTGCTGCCGTCACCTCCACTATCTGTCATTGTGCCACTCTGTGGCCTAGTCCTTTTTTTCCCCCCTCCAGAATGTCATTGTGCCACTGTCTGACCTCATGCTGCTGCTGTGGCTGCTGCTGTGCCCTCCATACTGTGTCATTGTGCCCCTTTGTGGCCTACTCCTGTTTTTGCCACCTCCAGAATGTCATTGTTCCACTGTCTGACCTCATGCTACTGCTGTGGCTGCTGCTGTGACCTCCACACTCTGTCACTGATGTTGCCACCTGAGCCCTCAGCTTGTTTTTTAACAGCTGTCTCTGCCATGACTTTATCAGGCTACATTCCCGCTTCAGTTTTATGGTCAGTTTTGCCCTCTTATGTGCCCACTGAATTTTATAGTGCAGCGATTCTAAGAGCGGCTGCAGTCATATGCGTGTCATACTAAATCACAACATTGTATGAAGACCAAACCAAGCTCCCTCTGCATATTTAAGCATGGCACAATGTTCTACAGCCCCCTGCAGGCTTTGTGCAGCCTGGAAAAAGCTTT
>JAODAL010083229.1:0-11319 GCA_025379985.1 Phyllomedusa bahiana
ATGTAAGAAGAGTCTGTATGATATAGTGTGCTGTATGGAGATGTATGAAGAGTCTGTATGATATATGTGTGCTGTATGGAGGTGTATGAAGAGTCTGTATGATATATGTGTGCTGTATGGAGTCGTATGAAGAGTCTGTATGATATATGGTGCTGTATGGAGGTGTATGAAGAGTCTGTATAATATTGTGCTGTATGGTGGGGTGTATGAAGAGTCTGATGATATATGTGTGCTGTATGGAGGTGTATGAAGAGTCTGTATGATATTTGTGTGCTGTTTGGAGGTGTAGAGGGCGTATGAATTATGTGTGCGTATGAGGTGTATGAAGAGTCTGTATGATATATGTGTGTGTATGGAGGTGTATGAAGTCTGTATGATATATGTGTGCTGTTGGAGTGTATGAGAGTCTGTATGATATATGTGTGCTGTATGGGTGTATGAAGAGTCTGTATGATATATGTGTGCTGTATGGAGGTGTATGAAGAGTCTGTATGATATATGTGTGCTGTATGGAGGTGTATGAAGAGTCTGTATGATATATGTGTGCTGTATGGAGGTGTATGAAGAGTCTGTATGATATATGTGTGCTGTATGGAGGTGTATGAAGAGTCTGTATGATATATGTGTGCTGTATGGAGGTGTATGAAGAGTCTGTATGATATATGTGTGCTGTATGGAGATGTATGAAGAGTCTGTATGATATATGTGTGCTGTATGGAGGTGTATGAAGACTGTATGATATATGTGTGCTGTATGGAGGTGTATGAAGAGTCTGTATGATATATGTGTGCTGTATGGAGATGTATGAAGAGTCTGTATGATATATGTGTGCTGTATGGAGGTGTATGAAGAGTCTGTATGATATATGTGTGCTGTATGGAGGTGTATGAATAGTCTGTATGATATATGTGTGCTGTATGGAGGTGTATGAAGAGTCTGTATGATATATGTGTGCTGTATGGAGGTGTATGAAGAGTCTGTATGATATATGTGTGCTGTATGGAGGTGTATGAAGACTGTATGATATATGTGTGCTGTATGGAGGTGTATGAAGAGTCTGTATGATATATGTGTGCTGTATGGAGGTGTATGAAGAGTCTGTATGATATATGTGTGCTGTATGGGTGTATGAAGAGTCTGTATGATATATGTGTGCTGTATGGAGGTGTATGAAGACTCTGTATGATATATGTGAGCTATATGGAGATGTATGAAGAGTCTGTATGATATATGTGTGCTGCATGGAGGTGTATGAAGTTTTATGATATATGTCTGTTGGAGTGTATGAATGATATTTGTGTGCTGTATGGAGGTGTATGAAGAGTCTGTATGATATATGTGTGCTGTATGGAGGTGTATGAAGAGTCTGTATGATATATGTGTGCTGTATGGAGGTGTATGAAGACTCTGTATGATATATGTGAGCTATATGGAGATGTATGAAGAGTCTGTATGATATATGTGTGCTGCATGGAGGTGTATGAATAGTCTGTATGATATATGTGTGCTGTATGGCGGTGTATGAAGAGTCTGTATGATATATGTGTGCTGTATGGAGGTGTATGAAGAGTCTGTATGATATGTGTGCTGTATGGGTGTATGAAGAGTCTGTATGATATATGTGTGCTGTATGGAGGTGTATGAAGAGTCTGTATGATATATGTGTCCTGTATGGTGGTGTATGAAGAGTCTGTATGATATATGTGTGCTGTATGGTGGTGTATGAAGAGTCTGTATGATATATGTGTGCTGTATGGTGGTGTATGAAGAGTCTGTATGATATATGTGTGCTGTATGGAGGTGTATGAAGAGTCTGTATGATATATGTGTGCTGTATGGAGGTGTATGAAGAGTCTGTATGATATATGTGTGCTGTATGGAGGTGTATGAAGAGTCTGTATGATTTATGTGTGCTGTATGGAGGTGTATGAAGAGTCTGTATGATATATGTGTGCTGTATGGAGGTGTATGAAGAGTCTGTATGATATGTGTGCTGTATGGAGGTGTATGAAGAGTCTGTATGATATATGTGTGCTGTATGGTGGTGTATGAAGAGTCTGTATGATATATGTGTGCTGTATGGAGGTGTATGAAGAGTCTGTATGATATATGTGTGCTGTATGGAGGTGTATGAAGTGTATGTGTGCTGTATGGAGGTGTATGAAGAGTCTGTATGATATATGTGTGCTGTCTGGAGATGTATGAAGACTGTATGATATATGTGTGCTGTATGGAGGTGTATGAAGAGTCTGTATGATATATGTGTGCTGTATGGAGTTGTATGAAGAGTCTGTATGATATATGTGTGCTGTATGGAGGTGTATGAAGAGTCTGTATGATATATGTGTGCTGTATGGAGGTGTATGAAGAGTCTGTATGATATATGTGTGCTGTATGGAGATATATGAAGAGTCTGTATGATATATGTGTGCTGTATGGAGGTGTATGAAGAGTCTGTATGATATATGTGTGCTGTATGGAGGTGTATGAAGAGTCTGTATGATATATGTGTGCTGTATGGAGGTGTATGAAGAGTCTGTATGATATATGTGTGCTGTATGGGTGTATGAAGACTGTATGATTATGTGATGGAGTGTATAGAGTCTGTATGATATATGTGTGCTGTATGGAGGTGTATGAAGAGTCTGTATGATATATGTGTGCTGTATGGGTGTATGAAGAGTCTGTATGATATATGTGTGCTGTATGGAGGTGTATGAAGACTGTATGATATATGTGTGCTGTATGGAGATGTATGAAGAGTCTGTATGATATATGTGTGCTGTATGGAGGTGTATGAAGAGTCTGTATGATATATGTGTGCTGTATGGAGGTGTATGAAGAGTCTGTATGATATGTGTGCTGTATGGAGGTGTATGAAGAGTCTGTATGATATATGTGTGCTGTATGGAGGTGTATGAAGAGTCTGTATGATATATGTGTGCTGTATGGAGATGTATGAAGACTGTATGATATATGTGTGCTGTATGGAGGTGTATGAAGACTATGATATATGTGTGCTGTATGGAGGTGTATGAAGAGTCTGTATGATATATGTGTGCTGTATGGAGATGTATGAAGAGTCTGTATGATATATGTGTGCTGTATGGAGGTGTATGAAGAGTCTGTATGATATATGTGTGCTGTATGGAGATGTATGAAGAGTCTGTATGATATATGTGTGCTGTATGGAGGTGTATGAAGAGTCTGTATGATATATGTGTGCTGTATGGAGGTGTATGAAGAGTCTGTATGATATATGTGTGCTGTATGGAGGTGTATGAAGAGTCTGTATGATATATGTGTGCTGTATGGAGGTGTATGAAGAGTCTGTATGATATATGTGTGCTGTATGGAGGTGTATGAAGAGTCTGTATGATATATGTGTGCTGTATGGAGGTGTATGAAGAGTGTATGATATATGTGTGCTGTATGGAGATGTATGAAGAGTCTGTATGATATATGTGTCCTGTATGGAGGTGTATGAAGAGTCTGTATGATATATGTGTGCTGTATGGAGGTGTATGAAGACTGTATGATATATGTGTGCTGTATGGAGATGTATGAAGACTGTATGATATATGTGTGCTGTATGGAGGTGTATGAAGAGTCTGTATGATATATGTGTGCTGTATGGAGGTGTATGAAGAGTCTGTATGATATATGTGTGCTGTATGGAGGTGTATGAAGAGTCTGTATGATATATGTGTGCTGTATGGGAGTATGTATGAAGAGTCTGTATGATATATGTGTGCTGTATGGAGTTGTATGAAGAGTCTGTATGATATATGTGTGCTGTATGGAGGTGTATGAAGAGTCTGTATGATATATGTGTGCTGTATGGAGGTGTATGAAGAGTCTGTAGTATTGTGTGCTGTATGGAGATGTATGAAGAGTTGTATGATATATGTGCTCTGTATGGAGATGTATGGAAGGTCTGATATATATATGTGTCCTGTATGGAGGTGTATGAATAGTCTGTATGATATATGTGTCTGTATGGAGATGTATGAAGAGTTGTTAATGATATATGTGTGCTAGTATGGAGTGTATGAAGAGTCTGTATGATATAAGTGATGCTGTATGGAGGTGTATGTAGAGTCTGTATGATATATTGTGCTGCATGTGAGGTGTATGAAGACTCTGTTGATATATGTGGTGCTGATTGGGTGTATGAAGATCTGTATGATTATGTGGTCTTATGGAGATGTATGAAGAGTCTGTATGATATATGTGTGGTGTATGGAGGTGTATGAAGTATATGTGTGCTGTATGGGTGTATGACGAGTCTGTATGATATATGTGTGCTGTATGGGTGTATGAAGACTGTATAATATGGTGCTGTAGGGGTGTATGAAGAGTCTGTATGATATAGTGTGCTGTATGGGTTATGAAGAGCTGTATATATATGGTGCTGTATGGAGGTAAGAAATTGAAACTGTATGATATATGTGTTCTGTATGGAGGTGTATGAAGAGTCTGTATGATCTATGTGTGCTTTATGGAGGTGTATGAAGAGTCTGAATGATAATGGTGTGCTTTATGGAAATATATGAAGAGTCTGTATGATATATGTGTGCTGTATGAAGGTGTATAAAGGAGACTTTTGAATATGTGTGCGTATGGAGTGTATGAAGAGTATGACTATATATTGTGTCTTTAATGGAATTAACATAAAGACGTCTTTATGCTAAGAAGGTGGATTGCTGTCATGAAGGTTGTATAAAGAGTCTGTATGATATATTGTGCTGAAGGAGGGTATGAAGAGTCCTGAATGAATTTGTGTGCAGTTCTGTGGAGGGGTATGAAGAGGTCTGTCTGATCTAAGTGTGGCTGTATGGTGTCGAATTAAGATACAGTATATATAAGAAGTGCATGTATGAGAGAAATGAAAGAAGTCTGTGAATATAGTGTAGCTGTATGGAGTATGAATAGTCCTGTATGATATAATGTGTGCTTGTCTGTAGGTGTATAGGAGACTGAAAGAAATAAGTGATCTGTATGGATGTGAATGAAGATGTCCTAGTAAATATATACTGTGAGCTGTATGAGAGTATGAAGAGTCTGTATGATATGTGGGTGCTGTATGGTGGTATTATGAAGAGTTAAAGATATATGTGTGGTGTATGGAGGTGTAATAAGAAGCTCTGAAAAGTATATATGTGTGGCTGTAAGGAGGTGTATGAAGACTGTCTGAATTATGATGTGCGTTTGGAGGTGAAAGATGAAGACTGTCTACATCTATAGAGTGCAGTATGGCGCATCAAATAGAAGATAACTGTAAGCTATATTATGTGCTGTATGGTGAGAAATCAGCCGAGACATGACTGATATCTGGTAGTGTCAGAGAAGGAGCATAATAGAAGCGTCAGTCAAGCCTCTAAGTATCGCAATAACGAGGCACAGTAATGCCGACGTCGTATGAAATCAGTGAAGCATCAAGAGAATGTAAGCCATTCAGTATAGACTTTAGAGGAAAAAGTGGGAGTTGTAGTATCTTGTACAGTCTATGTGAAGTGCTCTGAGCGCACTGCTGCCATCTGCTCGTCAGTATGATCGCGCCCCCATGTGTCAGTGACGATTGCCCGTGAAAGAGGTGGGAGGGGGCACATCAGTTAATTGAAACGTTGATGGGAACAGTTTTCCATTCACTTACTGCGAGAGGTAAGTTTTCCAAGGAAACCATCACAAATCTGCAGACTCTGGAAATTATTTTGTAGCAAATATAATAATAAAATATGTTATTGATTGACTTCTCCCGCTGTGTCTAGAGGTGCTGTGATACAGAGCGACATCCCCCTACATGAAGGGCCTAGACTGCTGATCAGGGGGAGTGATCGCTGTGATCGGGGAGTGTGATCGCTGTGATCGGGGAGTGTGATCGCTGTGATCGGGGAGTGTGATCGGGGAGTGTGATCGCTGTGATCGGGGAGTGTGATCGCTGTGATCGGGGAGTGTGATCGGGGAGTGTGATCGCTGTGATCGGGGAGTGTGATCGCTGTGATCGGGGAGTGTGATCGGGGAGTGTGATCGCTGTGATCGGGGAGTGTGATCGGGGAGTGTGATCGGGGAGTGTGATCGGGGAGTGTGATCACTGTGATCAGGGAGTGTGATCGGGGAGTGTGATCGCTGTGATCGGGGAGTGTGATCGGGGAGTGTGATCGGGGAGTGTGATCGCTGTGATCGGGGAGTGTGATCGGGGAGTGTGATCAGGGAGTGTGATTGCTGTGATCAGGGAGTGTGATCGCTGTGATCGTGGAAGTAGTGAATCAGGGGAGTGTGATCGCATGAAGATCGGGGAGTGTGAACGCTGTGATCGGCGGAGAGGGTGGATCGGGGAGTGTGATCGGGGAGTGTGATCGGGGAGTGTGATTGCTGTGATCAGGGAGTGTGATCGGGAGTGGTAGATCGCTGTAGATCGGGAGTTGATAAGCTGTGAACAGGTAGTGGTGATCACTGTGATCGTGAGATGATCGCTCTGATTGCAGTGTGATCGCTGTGGATCGTGGGAGAAGTGTGATAGATCGCCTCAGTTGGGTATGTGAATCGGGGAGTGTGATCGCTGTGATCGGGGAGTGTGATCCGGGATGATGACGCTGGTGATCTGGGAGTGTTGTATCATGGAGTGCGATCGCTGGGAACGGGAGTGTGAACGGTGGGGTGGGGGGATGTGGATAGTGATCGCAGTGACGTGGGACGTGTGATCGGGGGTTGTGATCGGGGATTGTGATCTGCAGTAAGATCGGGAGTGTGATCGGTGAGATGAGCATCGCTGTGAACGGGGAGTGGTGATCGCTGTGATCGGTGGAGTGTGAACGGCTTGATTGGGGATATGTGAATCGCTGAGATCGGAAGTCGATCGGGGAGTGTGGTCCTGAGAGTCGGGAGTGTTGAACGCTGTTGATCGGGAGTTGTGAGATCGGGGATGTGGATCGCAGTGAACAGGGAGAGGGAGACATAGCGACATCCCCCTACATGAAGGGCCTAGACTGCTGATCAGGGGGAGTGATCGCTGCGATGGGGGAGATGGACAAGCTGAGATCGGGATTGGTGATCACTGTGATCGTGGAGTGTGATCGGGGAGTGTGATCACTGTGATCGTGGAGTGTGATCGGGGAGTGTGATCACTGTGATCGGGGAGTGTGATTCACATGGTGATCGTGGATATGAGTAACGGGTAATGTGATTACTGTGTCAGGGAAGTGATGATCGCTGTGACCGGGGAGTGTGGAATCGCAGTGGATCGGGAGATGTGCTCGGGGAGTGTGATCGGTGAGTGTGATCGGGGGAGTGTTGATTCGCAGTGATCATGGAGTGGAGACTCGCTGATGAACGGGGAGTGTGATCACTGTGATCGGGGAGTGTGATCACTGTGATCGTGAGTGTAGAACACTTGAGATCGGGGAGTGAGATCGCACTGCTCGGGAGTGATGAACGCTCGAACGGGGAGTGTGATCACTGTGATCGGGAAGTGTGATCACTGTGATCGGGGAGTGTGATCGCTCTGATTGGGGATTGTGTGATCGCTCTGATTGGGGATTGTGATCGGTGTGATCGGGCAGTGTGATCGCTGTTGATCGTAGGATGTGATCGCTGTGATCGAGTGAGTGTGACGCAGAGATCGCTAGAGAACGGGGAGTGTGATCGCTCTGATCGGGGAGTGTGATCACCGTGATCGGGGAGTGTGATCACTGTGATCGGGTGAGTGTGATCAGCACCTTGATTGGAAGTGAGATCGCATGTGATCCGTGGAGTGGTTATCGCTCTGATTGGGGAGTGTGATCGGTGGTAGTGGTGATCGCAGATAACGGGTGAATGTGATCAGGGAGTGTGGTCGCTGGGCATCGGGGGAGTGGTGATCTGGGAGTTGAGAACGCTGTGATCGTGGATTTAGTGAACGCTGTTATTCGGGAGTAGTAGAACGCTCCTGATTAGGGGAGTGTGATCGTCCTGTGATCGGGCGTGTGATCGCTGTGAGATCAGAGAGTGTGATTGTGGAGTGTGATCAGCGGAGTGTGATCGCAGTGTCGGGGAGTGGTGGAATTTGCTTGATCCGGGAGTGTGAACACTGTGTTCGAGGAGAGTTCAATCGCTGTGATCAAGGGAGTGTTGTAACGTGGATATGTGAACAGTGCGTAGTGAACGCTGTGAGTCGGGAGTGAGATGCTGTGATCCTGGAGTGATGAATCGGCTATGATCGGGTAGTGTGATCGCTGTTGATCAGGAGTAGTGAACGCTGTGATCGGGGAGTGTGATCGCTTGATCGGGAGTGTAATCGGGGAAATGTGACGTGTGATCGGGAGTGTGTCGGGAGTGTGTTTTCTGGGAAAAAGGGGTGTGATCGTTTCGGGGAGGTTTATGCTGTGATCGGATTTTGTCGCTGTGTCGGGGGGTGATGTCGATCGGGGGTGGATCGGGGTTTTTATTGGTTTGGGGTCGGGGGGTTGATCGCTGTGATAGGGGGTGTGATCGGGGTGTGATGGGAGTTGACGCGGGTAAGGGGGGGTGTGTTCTGTGATCGGGGGGTGTGATCCTTGATCGGGGAAGGTGTCCTTTGGGTCGGGGGGGTATCCTGTGATGGGGGGGTGTGTGCGGGTCGGGGGGTGTGATCGGGGATGTGATGCTGTGTCGGGGATGTATTGGGGGGACGGAGTGGATGCTGGATCGGGATGTATCGCTGTGATCGGGGAGGTTAGTTTTACGGGGAGTGTGATGCTGTGACGGGGGGAAAGGGGGGGGGGGGTGATCGGGGTGTGATCCCGGATCGGGGGTTTTATCCTTTTTCGGGGGGTGTGATCCTTTCGGGGGTTTGGGGGATGTGATCGGTTTATCGGGAGTGTGATTCCCGTGATGGGAGTGTGACGCTTGAGGGGAGTGTGATCCCGTGATCAGGGGGGTGACGCTTGATGGGGGGTGTGATTTTCGGGAGTGTGATCCGGGGAACGGGATTTTGGGGTCGGGGATTTTTGTTGCTTGACCCGGGGGGTTGATCCTGTGATCGGGGGGAGTGTGATCGGGGAGTGTGCTTGCAGTGATCGGGGATGTGATGTTGACGTGATGTGACGCTGTGATCGGGGAGTGTGATTGCTGTGATCGGGGAAATGTGAACCAGGTGATCGGGGAGTGTGATCGCTGTGATCAGGGAGTGTGATCGCTGTGATCGGGGAGTGTGATCGCTGTGATCGGGGAGTGTGATCGCTGTGATCGGGGAGTGTGATCGCTGTGATCGGGGAGTGTGATCGCTGTGATCGGGGAGTGTGATCGCTGTGATCGGGGAGTGTGATCGGGGAGTGTGATCCGGGGAGGGTGATCGGTGTGAGGGGGGAGTGTGATCGGGAGTGTGATTGCTGTGATCGGGGAGTGTGATTGCTGTGATAGGGGAGTGTGATCCTGGTCGGGGTGTGATCGGGGAGTGTGATCGCTGTGATCGGGGAGTGTGATCGCTGTGATCGGGGAGTGTGATCGCTGTGATCGGGGAGTGTGATCGGGGAGTGTGATCGCTGTGATCGGGGAGTGTGATCGCTGTGATCGGGGAGTGTGATCGCTGTGATCAGGGAGTGTGATCGCTGTGATCGGGGAGTGTGATCGCTGTGATCAGGGAGTGTGATCGGGGAGTGTGATCGCTGTGATCGGGGAGTGTGGGGCGCTGGGGATCGGGATGTGATCGGGAGTATCGTTGTGATGGGGTTGATCGCTGTTGATCGGGGAGTGTGGAAACGCTGTGATCGGGAGTGTGATCGGGTGTTTACGATGTGATGGGTGATCGGGGAGTGTGATTCGTGTGATCGGGAGTTTTGATCGCTGTGATCGGGGGATGTGTGATCAGGTGTGATGGGGGAGTGTGAATCGCTTGATCAGGGAGTGTGATCGGGGAGTGTTCGGGGAGGGGGGGGGGGTGGGGGGAGTTGATCCTTGATTGGGGGGAATGTGATGGGGGGGTGGTCGGGGGGTGTGATTTGCTGTG
The DNA here is from genome assembly GCA_025379985.1 of Phyllomedusa bahiana. Taxonomy (NCBI): domain Eukaryota; kingdom Metazoa; phylum Chordata; class Amphibia; order Anura; family Hylidae; genus Phyllomedusa; species Phyllomedusa bahiana. The sequence goes on from JAODAL010083229.1 coordinate 9,965, forward strand.
ATGGGGGGTGTATCGCTTGATCGGGGAGTGTATCCTGTGATCGGGGAGTTTGATGGGGGTGTGATTGGGAGGGGGGTGATCGTGTGAAGGGGGTGTGATCGCTGTGATCGGGGAGGTGACCGTGATCGGGAGTGGGGTCGGGAGTGTGATTAGGGGGTGTGTTTTCTTTTTATCGGGGGGTGTGATCGCTTGACGGGGGATGTGATGCTTATCGGGGATGGGGATCGGGGAGTGTGATCGCTTGTCGGGGGGGTGTGATCGCTTGATCGGGGGTGTGATCGGGGGGATTGGTCGGGGGTGTGATCCTGTGATCGGGGGGGGTTGGGGGGGATCGCTGTGATCGGGTGTGTGTTGTGATCGGGGGGGGTGTGCTTATCGGGAGGTGTTTTGTGATGGGAGTGGACGGGGGAGTGTGATGCGTGTAGGAGTGTGTCGCTTTGGGGCCGGGGAGTGTGAGCTTGAATGGGGGGTGGTGATCGGGAGTGTGATTCTGTGTCGGGGATTTTTTATTCTGTGTCGGGGGGGGGTGGGTCCTGTGATGGGGGGAGTGGATCGCTGTACGGGAGTGTGATCGCTGGACGGGAGTGTGTCGCTGTGATCAGGGGGTGTGATGGGGGTTTTCAGGAGTGTGATTGTTTTGGGGGGGTGATGCTTGATCGGGGTGTGACCTGGTTCGGGGGGGTGTGGATCGCTGTGACGGGGGGTTGATCTTTGGGGGGGGTGGATGGGGGGGTATTTTTTAAGGGGAGTGTGATGTTGAAGGGGAGGGTTTTACGCTGTGATCGGGGTGTGGATCGCTGTGATCAGGGAGTTTGGGAGTGTGATCCAGGGAGTGTGATCCGGTGGGGGTGTGATCGGGGGAGTTGATTTCTGTGATCCGGGGGTGTGATCGCTATGATCGGGGGTGTGATCCGGTGAAAAGGGGGTGTGATCGCGTGAGGGGAGTGTGTGCTTGATCGGGGAGTAGTGTGATTTTCCACGGGGAGTGTGATCGGGGGGTGGTGCTGTGATGGGGGATTGTGATTGGGGGTTTGGTGTATGGGAGTTGTCCTTGATCGGGGAGGGGTGATCCTGTGATGGGGGTGTGATATGTGATCGGGGAGTGTGATTTTGTATCGGGGGTGTGACGCTTATGGGGGGTTTATGCTGTGACGGGGGGTGTGATCCTGTGTCGGGGGGGTGGTTGCTGTGATCGGGAGTGTGATCGGGGGGGGGTGATGGGAGTGTGATGCTGTGATCGGGGGAGTGTGACGCTATGATCGGGGAGTGTGAAACGCTGTGACGGGGTTGATCGCGGGGATCGGGGGGGGGTTATTTCTTTTTTTTTTTGAAAGGGGGGTTTGGGGTGGGGTTTC
>JAODAL010083230.1:0-11319 GCA_025379985.1 Phyllomedusa bahiana
GCGGTGAGGGAAACAACGGTAATGGTAAGACAAAAGGGGGCCAATGAAAAAAAAAAAATCGACAGCACAGCTAGGCGCAGGAGGCCCCGAAAAAGGAGAGGGGGGCCCAGGGACCCATGCTAGGGGTTCCCAGACCTTTAACCCAGATGCGGCCTCCGGCGCCGAACAATCGGAGGCCCTGAGGGAAAGTGACGTGGAGGAGGAGACCAGGAGGATAGAGAAAGAGGAGGAAACTGCTCTCCCAGCAGCTTCTTATCACTCAAAGAGTGGTGAGAGTGAAAGGGAGAAGCAGCCTACACAACGGGGTGCGAAAAAGGGGAAGGAAAGAGAGAGGAGGCGGGCAGGCGCCTCAACCTCACTGGAGTGGGACCAAGTGCCGTGCAAAGGAAGGCAGGGTAAAATCCCCCCTCTGACTGAGACCTCCAATAGGTACCATGTGCTCGGAGACCTTTCTCCTTCTTCAGGAGAGGAGGAAGAAGAGGACGAGGTGCTGTAAAGGTCAGGAGAGCCTCCGCGGAGTGGTGCTGGTGGCGCACTGGATTCAAAAAATCCGGAAAAGGGACGCTAGGCAAAAATAGAGATAGAGGTGGGGGTGGGGGCGTAAAGAAGTGAGTGGTGTGGGGGGAAAAAAGTAGAAAGGGTGAGGTAGAAATGGATGTCTCCGTCAGTTGAAGAGACTAAAACCCGGGGTCTCTGATGAGACTAGAGGGAGAAATGGGAAAAAAAGAAGGCTGTCGAGCTCGATCATCAATGATGGCAGCACCGACTCCGTTGACGCTGGCCAGTATTAGTGTGGCTAGCGTAAAATCTAATGTGGCTAGATATACGGCATTTGAATAGTTATGAGGCTTGTCTGGTGGATGTCCACATCAGGCACACCCCAGACCACAGAGGGTTCACCTAACATAAGGTAGCGAGATAGGTCTAGGATAGATAGGTTTAATTTAAGGGAGGACTGTGTCTCGAAACCGCAAATCCGGTGACAGAGTAGAGTTTCCCGCCCTTGTATGATTTGTTTTCTTGAATGTTGCAGAGACTCCCCGTAAGGGAAGGGGTTATGGAAGCTAATTACGCACTCCTGGAAAGACAAGATCAAACAATCTTTTGAGGATTTTTCCTCAAAAGTCAGAATTCCTCTACTGGGCTTATGCAGTAGTAAGTCAGAGGGTGGAAAATTATTTAAGAAAAGGGCAGCGGTTCTTCCGCCAACCCTAACCTCAGAAGCTTAAACAGTACCCCGGGCCCGTAACCAGTGCCTGAGGAAAAAACTCGAACCCTTTAGTCTTGACTGGAGGTGACCGTGATGAGGTCCCAGAGTAAAAACCTTGCTCAAGGATGTCAGTATGACAGGGACGCATCCTTAGTTTTTGAGAGGATTTGGCAGGTACTCGCTCCCCCGACCCTTTTCAAGAACTGCAGGATGTCGGTTAGTACAAAATATTACGGCCTAAGGATAGTAACAGGATCTCTGAGGAAGTCCAGTTCAGAGATTTTGGAAATCGTTGGGTCTTTCTACTCTCATCTTTTGGGCAGGAAGAGTTAAATCGAGACAAATTTTTCGGCTTTTCTGGCTGAAAGTATTCCCAGCCAGGAGTAAGCCCCCTTTTTAGGATTGACAGGCATGAATCAGAGAGGAGGCAGTAGAGGTGGCTATTGACGGCTTAGCCCTCAAAAAAGACCCCCGGTCCGGATGGTTTAAAATATCTGATTTTACAAGACCTTAAGGGACATCTTGGTTCCCCTCTTGACCGAGGTCATAAATGAGTGCTTATCCTCCGGTACTCTGCCCAGGTCTATGAGAAGGTCAGCTCTAATCATCCTGTCAAAGGGTAAGGATCCGTCCCACATTGAGTACTGGCATCCCATAGCGCTGCTCAATGTGGACAGAAAGATCCTGGCAAAAGTGCTTTTTAATAGGTTGATAAAATTTGCCTCAGAGCTTCTTTCTTTGGCCCAGCGCTGTTCCGTTCCCGGTCGTAACACCATTAGTGCGGTCCTTGGTTTCAGGGAGGCTGTGGAGCCGGGCAGGCCATTGGAAGGGGTTCACACTGTCCCTGGATCAGGCAAAAACTTTTTATCGAGTCAACCATAAGTATCTCTGGTCCAGTCTCTTGAGATATGGTCTGCCGGGGGGGTTCGTAAATTGGCTAAAAACACTGTACAAAGGGGCTGAGAGCTTTCCACTTGTGAACGGTTGGATTGGTTGGCATTTTGAGGTGGGGTCCGGGGTGCGTCAGGGCTGTCCTCTGAGCCCCTTGCTATACGTGTTTGCAATCAACCCCTTCCTTCGAAGGCTAGATGGTGGACCGTTGGTGGGGGTGAGGATGGGCCTGCGGGCCTCGGCGCCTTCCTTGCGGGTCGAGGCCTATGTGGACGACGCCACTCTGTTTGTCTCTTCCTCAGAGGAGGCAGATTGGGTGATGGCGGAAGTTGAAAGTTACTCGGAGACATCTGGATCCAAGATCAATCGGGAAAAGTGTGAAAGTCTTTGGTTGGGAACGGAAGAATCAACTTTTGACCTTCCGGACACCTTCCCTGTGCCCAAAGCCCAATTAAGATACTGGGCATTGAATTCGGTCAGGGGGATTACCCGAAGAAAAACTGGGAGGACAGGCTAAACAATGCCGCTCGGAAAGTGGATCAGTGGAAAGGGTGGTCTTTAACCCTTAGAGAGAGGGTGGACTTGATCAAAACTTTCCTGCTCCCGTTATTCATCTATTTGGGCAGTGTGTGCATTTTGCCAGGGTTTTTTTGGGCACAGATCTATAGTCTGTTCTTCCAGATGTTATGGGGAAACAGACTTAACCTGATCAAAAGGGAGGTGACATACCGTACGAGGAGACTAGGGGGTTAGGTATGGGTTTAAACCCCCTGGTATTTCTTACAAATACCCTTTAAATTTAAAATCAAATAGCCCCCCTTGGGGACGAGGGCTCCCTCTGGGGTAGCCTTCTGCCGGGAGTGGTTTTCAGTTCCACTTTCCCGGAATGGGAGTCAGGAGGTCGTGTGAGGATCTTCCGCTGTTCAGGACAATAATTCCCGCTTACGTTGCACTGACCCTGAAGACCATCCGCCGATGGGGGCTGGGAATGACGGGGATAATGACTCAGCCAGGAAATCCCTGGATTAGAGGGTGTTGTCTAACCATTCAGACTCCGTTGGTCCTCAAAAGATTGCCCAGGGCAGGATCTGAGGGGAGGGTTAAATTTATTGAATTCGAGCAGGATCACGCGAAAATTTTGGGATATGACCTGGCGCTGCTTCCATGGGAAGCTGCATGTGAGGGACAATGTGAAGTTTTTCAACTCCGAGGACAGAAATTGACCTCGGGAGGAATGTGGTAGCATGCTGGAAAGCATGGAACACTTCCTCCTCCATTGCCCCTACAATGCAGAGGTGTACAAAAGGGTGGGTGCTTCCATAGGTTGGCCAGGTATGGCAGGCCTCTCCTATGCGGAGTGGGTATATGGAACATTCAAACACCCTGGTGGTAGGGACCCGTGCACTTTGTTCATAGTTAGTTCAGTGGTCAGGTATCACACTTGGGGGTGCGCACAGTGCTTAGTGGCGACGTGACGGAGAAAAAATCTTCCCGAGTAAACGGTGGTTAGGCACATTTTGGGCGATCTGGTTTAAGGTAAAGTTCTTGGAGTTTGAGAGGTTGGGGGTCAGGAAGGCATTGACCCTTTAGAGGGGGTTGTCCTCCAGGGTTCCCTGATCTTTCGACCTCTACTAATCCGGTGGTGGGCTAATGCTTACACTTAGATTTTTGTTTTGTTTTCATACTTGACGGTGAAAGGCTTACAGAGACCGAACTGGAGCCTTCAGAGGGGATGGGTAGGAAGTAAGGATTGTATATAGGTTGTATGGTACATGTGGATATAAGTTTTGTGTTTAAGTTGTATAGTACATAAGGATATAGGTTCTACAGAGTATATAAATAAGGGTATTATAAATAAAAAAATAAAATAGGCGGGGTATATAGATAGGTTGGGTGATGGTTTAAAAAGGGGGGAGGAAGGAATGAGTCTGGCTCCATTAGAGGGACTGAACAAAGATATTGGACCTAAGGGAACCAGAACTCCGGGATAAGGACTGTGGCACTTGGGGAACTGGGAGTGGGTAAAATATAGCCAGGAGATAAGGTATGTATATATATATTATATATATATTATATAAAAATATATATTTTAAAATATAAATATACATATATATATATATATATATATAAACACTCACCGGCCACTTTTTTAGGTACACCTGTCCAACGCTCGTTAACACTTAATTTCTAATCAGCCAATCACATTGCGGCAACTCAGTGCATTTAGGCATGTAGACATGGTCAAGACACTCTCCTGCAAATTCAAACCGAGCATCATAAGGGGAAAAAATGTGATTTTATTGCCTTTGAACGTGGCATTGTTTTTGGTGCCACCAAGGCTGGTCTGAGTATTTCAGAAACTGCTGATCTCCTGGGATTTTCACGCACAACCATCTCTAGGGTTTACAGAGAATTTGGGCCGAAAAAGAAAAAACATCCAGTGAGCGGCAGTCCTGTGGGCGGAATGCCTTGTTGATGCCAGAGGTCAAAGGAGAATGGGCAGACTGGTTCGAGATGATAGAAAGGCAAAAATGACTCAAATAGCCCACCCGTTACAACCAAGGTAGGCAGAAGAGCATCTCTGAAACGCACAGTAACGGCGAACTTTGAGGCAGATGGGCTACAGCAGCAAAGACCACACCGGTGCCACTCCTTTCAGCTAAAACAGGAAACTGAGGCTCCAATTTGCCCAAGCTCATCGAAATTGGACAGTAGAAGATTGGAAAAAAAAGTTGCCTGGTCTGATGAGTCTCGATTTCTGCTGCGACATTCGGATGGTAGGGTCAAATTTGGCGTCAACAACATGAAAGCATGGGTCCATCCTGCCTTGTATCAACGGTTAAGGCTGGTGGTGGTGGTGTCATGGTGTGGGGAATATTTTCTTGGCACTCTTTGGGGCCCCCTTTGGGACCAATTGAGCATCGTTTTCTCACCTTGTGGAATCTAAAGCCACGAAGAATTGAGGCAGGGTTCTGAAGGCAAAAGGGGGTCCAACCCGTTACTAGCATGGTGTACCTAATAAAGTGGCCGGTGAGTGTGTATATATATATATATATACACTCACCGGCCACTTTATTAGGTACACCTGTCCAACTGCTCATTAACACTTAATTTCTAATCAGCCAATCACATGGCGCAACTCAGTGCATTTAGGCATGTAGACATGGTCCAAGACAATCTCCTGCAGTTCAAACCGAGCATCAGTATGGGGGAAAAAAGGTGATTTGAGTGCCCTTTGAACGTGGCATGGTTGTTGGTGCCAGAAGGGCTGGTCTGAGTATTTCAGAAACTGCTGAATCTCCTGGGATTTTCACGCACAACCATCTCTTTGGGGTTTTCAAAAAATGGTCCGAAAAAGAAAAAAAATCCAGTGATCGGCAGTCCTGTGGGCGGGAAAAGCCTTGTTGATGCCAGAGGTCAAAGGGGAATGGCAGACTTTGGGTTTGAGCTGATAGAAAGGCAACAGTGACTCAAATAGCCACCCGTTACAACCAAGGTAGGCAGAAGAGCATCTTGAACGCACAGTACGGCCAACTTGAGGCAGATGGGCTACAGCAGCAGAAGACCACACCGGGTGCCACTCCTTTCAAGATAAGAACAGGGAAAATGAAGCTCCAATTTGCCCAAGCTCATCGAAATTTGGACAGTAGAAGATTGGAAAAATGTTGCCTGTCTCATGAGTCTCGATTTCTGATGCGACATTCGGATGGTAGGGTCAAATTTGGCGTCCAACAACATGAAAGCATGGATCCATCCTGCCTTGTATCAACGGTTTTAGGCTGGTGGTGGTGGTGTCATGGTGTGGGGAATATTTTCATGGCACTCTTTGGCCCCTTGGTACCAATTGGGGCATCGTTGCAACACCTTGTGGAATCTATGCCACGAAGAATTGAGGCAGTTCTGAAGGCAAAAGGGGGTCCAACCCGTTACTAGCATGGTGTACCTAATAAAGTGGCCGGTGAGTGTATATGGATGGATGGACTGGACCAGCTCAGGGTCAGAATAAGTTTTGTACATGTTATTGTAAATATTTTGTAAAGTATATTGGTGTATGGTTTCACCTTTGAATTAAATAAAAGAGTATCACTATATTTCAGGAAGGCCCAGTTTATACCAGCATGCTCCATATGACTATATAAGGAGAGGCCAGGTTATACCAGCATGCTCCATATCACTAAAATACAGGAGATCCCCCAGGTTTTATGCCAGCATGCTCCATATCACTATATACAGGAGATCCCCAGGTTATACCAGCATGCTCCATATCACTATATACAGGAGATCCCGAGGTTATCCAGCATGCTCCATATCACTATATACAGGAGAGGCCCAGGTTATACCAGCATGCTCCATATCACTATATACAGGAGAGGCCCAGGTTATACCAGCATGCTCCATATCACTATATACAGGAGATCCCCAGGTTATAGCAGTTTGTCCTATTCCAATATAAAGCTTCTGTTATATTTTGCTATTATGTAATAGTTGCCGGTTTCCCCTTCGCGGGGTCGGCTCCGCCCCCGGTTTTGGCAGGAATGTGCTATTTTTCAGATTCTACAAAACATTCACGTCAATTGAAGTGATTAAGTAGAACAATATATGCAGATTTCTCGCCCCTTCCAGATTCCACAGCAGCGTCCAGAGGAGGAGAATATTGGGGATGGGGGACGCGTTGTGCCCCTCAGGAGACGCCAATGTAAACTGCGAAGGGACCTGGAGGAAATTGCAAGCTATTCCTGACGCTGAAGGATGTCAGATCCGAGCGTCCGACAACGGCGAGCAGCTGGGGTATGGGCGGCAGTGACGGGACACGCGGGGCCCCTCTGCCCAAATATTACAAGTATTTCCCCTGCTGGAGTGCGGGCCACACGGGGCAAGGAGGAATATTCCTCTATTCCGGACAACAGGAGGCAGGACGTTCCAGCACCTTACATTGTAGACATTTTTTACATTTTATTTAATTACTGCAGAGTCTTGGAAAAACAGTATCCAAAGTGTTGTACAATCTACACAGTGGAGTCACATTATTATGACCAGCAGCTAATATCCAGAGAGAGCGGCGTGTTCAGCCCGGAATGCAGCTAGACGGGCGGGGAGTGACTCTATCAGGCCTGATAGGTTGTCTCATGAGCCGACTGCACTTACAGCTGCTGGAGGGTCCATAGAGCCAACACCACCATCCAGGGGCCCCACATGCTGACTGCACCCACAGCTGCTGGAGGGGCCATAGAGCCAACACCACCAACAAGGGGCCCCACAAACTGAGTGCACCCACAACTGCTGGAGGGTCCATAGAGCCAAAACCACCATCCAGGGCCTCACATGCTGACTGCACCCACAGCTGCTGGAGGAGCCATAGAGCCAACAACACCATCCAGGGCCCCACATGCTGACTGCACCCACAGATCCTGGAGGGGCCATAGAGCCAACACCATCATCCAGGGCCCCACATGCTGACTGCAAACCCCCAGCTGCTGAGGGGCCATAGAGCCAACATCACCATCCAGGGGCCCCACATGGTGACTGTACCCACAGCTGCTGGAGGAGCCATAGAGCCAACACCACCATCCAGGGACCCCACATGCTGACTGCACCTACAGCTGGTGGAGAGGACATAGAGCCAACACCACCATCCAGGGGCTCCACATGCTGACTGCACCCACAGCTGCTGGAGGGGCCATAGAGACAACACCACCATCCAGGGGGCCCCCCATGCTGACTGCACCCACAGCTGCTGGAGGCGCCATAGAGAACAACACCACCCTCCAGGGCCTCCACAGCTGACTTGCACCCACAGCTGCTGGAGGGGCCATAGAGACAACACCACCATCCAGGGACCCCACATGCTGACTGCAACCTACAGCTGCTGGAGAGGCCATAGAGCCAAACACCACCATCCAGGGGCCCCACATGCTGACTGCACCCACAGCTGCTGGAGGGGCCATAGAGCCAACACCCCCATCCAGGGGCCCCACATGCTGACTGCACCCACAGCTGCTGGAGGGGCCATAGAGCCAACACCACCATCCAGGGGCCCCACATGCTGACTGCACCCACAGCTGCTGAAGGGGCCATAGAGCCAACACCACCATCCAGGGGGCCCCACATGCTGACTGCAGCCACAGCTGCTGGAGGGGCCATAGAGCCAACACCACCATCCAGGGGCCACACATGCTGACTGGAGGAACCATAGAGCCAACACCACCATCCAGGGGCCCCACCATGCTAGACTGCACCCACAGCTGCTGGAGGGTCCATAGAGCCAACACCACCATCCAGGGCCCCCACATGCTGACTGCACCTACAGCTGCTGGAGAGGACATAGAGCCAACACCACCATCCAGGGGCTCCACATAGACTGTCACCCACACTGCTGGAGGGGCCATTTGAACAACACCACCATCCAGGGCCCCACATGCTGACTGCACCCACAGCTGCTGGAGGGCCAAGAGCCAACACCACCATCCAGGGGCCCCACAAAGCTGACTGCACCCACAGCTGCTGGGAAAGGGGGCCATAGAGCCAACACCACCATCCAGGGGCCCCACATGCTGACTGCACCCACAGCTGGAGGGTCCATAGAGCCCAAAACCACCATCCAGGGGCCCCACATGTCTGACTGCACCCACAGCTTTCTGGCGGGGCCATAGGAGCCAACATCACCATCCAGGGGCCCCACATGCTTGACTGCACCCCCCAGCTGCTGGAGGAGCCAATGAGCCCAGCACCACCATCCCCGGGGCCCCACATACCCGACTGCACCCAACCCACTGGAGGAGCCATAGAGTCAACAAACCCCCATCCAGGGGCCCCACATGCTGACTGCTCCCACCGCTGCTGGTGGGGCCATAGAGCCAACATCACCATCCAGGGGCCCCACATGCTGACTGCAACCACAGCTGCTGGAGGGGCCATAGAGCCAACACCACCCTCCAGGGCCCCACATGCTGACTGCAAACCCACAGCTCTGGAGGGGCCATAGAGCCAACACCACCATCCAGGGGCCCCACATGCTGACTGCACCCACAGCTGCTGAAGGAGCCATAGAGCCAACACCACCATCCGGGGACCCACAAGCTGACTGAACCCACAGATGCTGGATGGTCAATAGAGCCAACACCACCAATCCAGGGGCCCACATCTGACTCACCCACACGCTGGCGGGCCATAGAGCCAACATCACCATCCAGGGGCCCCACATGCTGACTGCACCCACAGCTGCTGGAGGAACCATAGAGCCAGCACCACCATCCCGGGGCCCCACAGACAGACTGCACCCACAGCTACTGGAGGAGCCATAGAGTCAACACCACCATCCAGGGGCCCCACATGCTTTACGCACCCCAAGTTTCTGGTGGGGCCATAGAGCCAACATCCACCATCCAGGGGCCCCAAAATGCTGACTGCACCCACACTTTCTGGAGGGGCCATAGAGCCAACACCACCATCCAGGGGCCCCACATGCTGACTGCACCCACAGTTGCTGGGAGGTCCATAGAGCCAACACCACCATCCAGGGGGCCCCCATGCTGACTGCACCCACAGCTGCTGGAGGGGCCATAGACCAACACCACCATCCAGGGGCCCCACATGCTGACTGCACCCACAGCTGCTGGAGGGTCCATAGAGCCAAAAACACCATCCAGGAGCCCCACATGCTGAACTGCACACACAGCTGCTGGAGGAGCCATAGAGCCAACACCACCATCCAGGGCCCCACATGCTGACTGCACCCACAGCTGCTGGTTGGTCCATAGAGCCAACACCACCATCCAGGGGCCCCACATGCTGACTGCACCCACAGCTGCTGGAGTGTCCATAGAGCCAACACCATCATCCATGGGGCCCACAGCTGACTGCACCACAGCTGCAGGGGCCCTGAGCAAACCGATGGGCCCGTGGGGTGGGGGCTAGAGGCAACACCACCATCCAGGGGTCCCCCCATGCTGACTGCACCCACAGCTGCTGGAGGGGCCATAGAGCCAACACCACCAACCAGGGGCCCCACATGCTGACTGCACCCACAGCTGCTGGAGGGTCCATAGAGCCAACACCACCTCCAGGGGCCCCCATGCTGACGCACCCCAGCTGCGGGAGGCTCCATAGAGCCAACACCACCCTCCAGGGGCTCCCACAGCTGCTCGAGGGTCCATAGAGCCAACACCACCCTCCAGGGGGCCCCACATGCTGACTGCACCCACAGCTGCTGGAGGGGCCATAGAGCCAACACCACCACCAGGGGCCCACATGCTGACTGCACCCACAGCTGCTGGAGGTCCATAGAGCCAACACCACCATCCAGGGGGCCCCCCATGCTGACTGCACCCAAGCTGCTGGAGGGTCCATAGAGCCAACACCACTATCCAGGGGCACCAAAAGTCGATAATCATCCATACTCGCTGTAATGATGGATCTGTGTGCAGACAGCCTATCACATCTTCTATACACACCACCCAGGACTTCCTTCATGAGCGCCATGGGTCAGTGGTCATAATAATGTGACATTTAGATTGGGTATAAACCCCTTGGGCACAACACCCCCAATTATAAGTACCAGACTAATGTTACAATAACAGGGTAGGACATTCCCACCTGGAGATCACAGCAGGAGCCCATATAAATGATGGGGAGATAGAAGGGAATAAGGGTGCTTTCACACAGTGCATTTTTTATGCGTTTTTTGAATGCGTTTTTTGTGCAGCAGTGTACAGCTTTAATTGCTGCGCCTTCCTGCATAAAAAACGCATTAAAAAACCGCATCAAAAACGCACTGTCTGAAAGCATCTTAAGAGACGTTCACACAACAGTGAGTTACATTAACAAACCTGCAAAAATCCTTTGAATAAAAAAGTAAGGTTCTAGATTGTGATTTCCTACCAAAAAACTAGACATAATGACTCCAAGAGAGGAAGAAGGAATATTGGGAGGAGAAATGGAAGTTTGATGGTTTGGAGCTTTGTATCATGTCCACATGGAAGGAAGGGGGAGGGGGATGAGCACCCACAGGACTAAGGCCCGGGTTTCACACAGCGCCCGTTTTGGTGCAGTTTTATCTGCGCTCCAGTTAATCTGCCTTTATTGCCAGCAGCTTCTTTCACTTTGTATCCACAAAACTTCACACACATCATTGATTACTTGAGGTGCTTTCACACGGTGCATTTTTGAATGCATCAAAATACACACCAAAAAAGGCGCCTCAGCGGTTAAGGGGCATGGGG
>JAODAL010083231.1:0-11319 GCA_025379985.1 Phyllomedusa bahiana
ATTAACAAACAAAACACAAAGACCAAATATACACCACACATGCCCACAATCCCCCATAAACAGTTTGAATAATACTATTGTACTGTTACTGAATCTAGACCATTATTACCACCATACAGTGACCATAGCAGTTGTACACAGGTTCTGCAGCCATACAAGTGATTAAAGGACAGTTACATTTAGGGACTCGCAGGAGACGACTTATCTTATGAGAGTCATTTTCTTTATCTTTTCTTTCTTCATCCAGCCCAGACCATCATGACAACTTCTCTCGGCCACAACTCGTCCCTGTGGAATTTACCAGACAAACATATTAAGATTCCAAACAGTGAACATCCACCCAACTAAATATTGGGCACTCATCTGTGCCACCAGTAGGTAGGAACACACCCAATATAGTAGGTAGCCATCCCAAATTAGATAGGCGGATAGGAAGATGCTACTTTGAGGTAGGTTAAACTTTAAAAATGAGCCTGATAAGTGGCAAGCTCTTCCTATTAAAGGGGTTGTCTCACTACATTGATTCATCTTACCTCAGTCTTGTTTTTTTGGTTTCACTTTGAATTCAGGGGCGTGTTAACAGGCTTCCACTAGGCTGCAGTAGAGACCAGGTCTGTAGCTATAGTGACCAGTGCTGGCAGCCTATCAGGAGAGATCACACAGGTCTGTAGATATAGTGACCAGTGCTGGCAGACTATCAGGAGAGATCACACAGGTCTGTAGCTATAGTAACCAGTGCTGGCAGACTATCAGGAGAGATTACACAGGTCTGTAGCTATAGTAACCAGTGCTGGCAGCCTATCAGGAGAGATGGAAAAGGTCTGTAGCTATAGTGACCAGTGCTGGCAGCCTATCAGGAGAGATCACACAGGTCTGTAGCTATAGTGACCAGCACTATCAGCCTATCAGGATAGATCAAACGGGTCTGTAGCTACAGCAACCTGAGGAGCTGATGCAGCCCATACAAGAGGGGATATCTAGGAATAGGTAGGACACTGTTAATTGACATATATTGAAAAGTGACTTGTTTTTGCAAGATCTTTAAAATAAAAAGCAGCAGCCACCCCCGGGAGTGAGACGACCCCTTTAAGTAAGTAGGAAGGTAGATAGAGCCCCCCTGTAGTAGGTAGGTAGGGCCCTTATGGTAAGTAGGCAGGCAGTTAGGGCCACTTAGGGTAGGTATTCCGGCTCTCCCCTCCTATTAAAAAATTAAAAATAAAACTCACCTTGGCTCTCCTTCCTTCCCCCGCCAATCACCTGTCTTCCGGAGCAGGCGGAGTGATGTCATCACGCCGCACTCTCTGAGACACCAGGTGCAGCGTTTACCAGGCCCCAAGCCTATACATAGACACACTCCTGCAGTGTGTGTCTGCCTTATGTTACATGAGAGTGGCCCATGGGGCAGGCATGCTAGTACTTATAGTTCTACAGCTGCTGCAGTGGGACTACAAGCACCAGCATACCATACTAGATATTCTTTAAATTTTGATAGCTATCGAGTGTGGTATGCTGGAACTTGTAGTCCCACTGCAGCAGCTGTAATACTATAAGTACTAGCATGCCTGTCCCATGGGCCAGTCTCATGTAACATAACGCAGACACACACTGCAGGAGTGTGTGTGAATATATATATCATAACATACAAAGAGTGCTTTTATTTCACTTACTATTGGATCACTGTCCCGGCAGAATCATGAGATCTGCTGGAGGGGAGTTCGAGCAGCTCTGCTGTTCCATCCGGGAGACTCTTGCAGATGGACCGCCCCTCCCCTCTCTTCCAGTGAATTTTTGCAGATGGCAGCTTCCGAGCACGAAGCTAGCTGCTGGCTGCTGCTATGTGTTTCAGCTGCAATGGCTTGGTCTGAATGACCGAGCGATGGCAACGTGTGGCGATGGGGGCTCATGGGGCCCCCTGGCTCAGGGTCCTGGTCGCAATTGACTGCTGCGATGCCTGTAGCTACGCCACTGCCTGGGGAAGACGGTAGCTAATCATAAGTCTCAATGAGAGCTATGAATTATTGTATTTGTGGGGTGTATTGCAGCACAATTACCCCGCAGATACCCTAGTAGGTTCCTCCTTGATAATGGACTCTCCCAGCTCAGAAGTCTCATAGAGCTGACACAACAGGGATCTATCACTACTGCCTGTGACAATAGGGATGTATCACTGCTGCCTGTGACAATAGGGATCTATCACTGCTGCCTGTGACAATAGTGATGTATCACTGCCGCCTGTGACAATAGTGATGTATCACTGCTGCCTGTGACAATAGTGATGTATCACTGCTGCCTGTGACAATAGTGATGTATCACTGCTGCCTGTGACAATAGGGATCTATCACTGCTGCCTGTCACAATAGTGATGTATCACTACTGCCTGTGACAATAGTGATGTCTCACTGCTGCCTGTGACCATAGGGATGGATCACTGCTGCCTGTGACAATAGTGATGTATCACTGCTGCCTGTCACAATAGTGATCTATCACTGCCGCCTGTGACAATAGTGATGTATCACTGCCGCCTGTGACAATAGTGATCTATCACTGCTGCCTGTGACAATAGTGATGTATCAATGCCGCCTGTGACAATAGTGATCTATCACTGCTGCCTGTGACAATAGTGATCTATCACTGTCGTCTGTAACAATAGTGATCTATCACTGCTGCCTGTGACAATAGGGATCTATCACTGCTGCCTGTGACAATAATGATGCATCACTGCTGCCTGTGACAATAGTGATGTATCACTGCTGCCTGTGACAATAGTGATCTATCACTGCTGCCTGTGACAATAGTGATCTATCACTGCTGCCTGTGACCATAGTGATGTATCATTGCTGCCAGTGACCATAGTGATGTATCACTGCCGCCTGTGACAATAGTGATCTATCACTGCTGCCTGTGACAATAGTGATGTATCACTGCCGCCTGTGACAATAGGGATCTATCACTGCTGCCTGTGACAATAGTGATCTATCACTGTCGTCTGTAACAATAGTGGTCTATCACTGCACCTGTGACAATAGGGATCTATCACTGCTGCCTGTGACAATACTGATGTATCACTGCTGCCTGTGACAATAGTGATGTATCACTGCTGCCTGTGACAATAGTGATCTATCACTGCTGCCTGTGACAATAGTGATCTATCCCTGTTGCCTGTGACCATAGTGATGTATCACTGCTGCCAGTGACCATAGTGATGTATCACTGCTGCCAGTGACAATAGTTATCTATCACTGCACCTGTGACAATAGGGATCTATCACTGCTGCCTGTGACAATAATGATGTATCACTGCTGCCTGTGACAATAGTGATCTATCACTGCTGACTGTGACAATAGTGATCTATCACTGCTGCCTGTGACAATAGTGATCTATCACTGTTTCCTGTGACAATAGTGATGTATCACTGCTGCCTGTGACAATAGTGATGTATCACTGCTGCCTGTGACAATAGTGATCTATCACTGCTGCCTGTGACAATAGTGATCTATCACAGCTGCCTGTGACCATAGTGATGTATCGCTGCTGCCAGTGACAATAGTGATCTATCACTGCTGCCTGTGACAATAGGGATCTATCACTGCTGTCTGTTACCATAGTGATGTATCACTGCTGCCTGTGACAATAGGGATCTATCACAGCTGCCTGTGACAATAGTGCTCTATCACTGCTGCCTGTGAAAAGCCAACTTCAATCTCTCATTATTACTGAATTACAGGTGAAATACTTTTGTTTTTGTAATTGAACATATTTGGCAAACTTTTTATATTATATTCTCCTATTACTTTATAAGGTTTCCCTGGAGCTGATGGATCCTCTCTAAACCTTTATACTGGTCCATTATTCCGCTATTGGTCCTGGGAATGTGAATTACTCAGACACTGGGGGTCACAGGTCCCTTTAGGGCTGTGTCATTTTTTATGTGTATTTTGTGCCAAAAAACTGTTGACGCCCTATTCTCTGTATAAATGAGCTGTCATACATCAAAACTATTCAGCCTTACATGCTAGCAATGATTTGCTATGCACCGGAACTATGCTATGCGCCTAGATAAGGCACATCAATTTTACTATGCAAGGTAAACCAGACACTGGGGCGACATGTATGACTTTTGGCGCCCAGATGACAATTACATTGCGCCAATTAGTAGTGTACAGTAGAATCTATGGATCTATGAACCTGTTCTATTGCAGGGCATAGATTTAGGGCTTTCTAGCTACAAAGTGCCACTTCAGACTCAGCTAAACCCCTTGTACCCTGTCCCAGCAGTAATGGCCGAGATTTGCTGTCTTCCCATCATAAATATGTAGGATCATAAGGTTGTGGTGCGACGCCCCCAGAACACCCCCGATCTCAGGCGCATTACAAAGTGCCTAATTTTGGAGTGCACCTGCTCACACATCGAGCGCAAGGGCCTGTGACAGTTTTTGGGCTGAAAGGACACCAGAATACTGGCTCAGACCTGTACATACATGTCGCCCCATATTTTTGACAGGTTCCTATACACTCATTTAATGCGCCTTAATACTGGCAGCAACTATTTCCTGACATGTCGCCCTGGGTGCTTCCATCCTCTTATCCGTAGGACAGGTTCCCCAATATCCTGACAATGCAAAATCATCTCCAGAACTTGTGAGGAACCAAAAATCTTCTTCTTATTTTCCCTTTTGGAGCCAGAGCAGCGAAAATCAAGGCTGGAAGGTGAAGTGTTTGCCGGAGCCGCTCAACAAAACATTTCCGAAAATCAGGAAAGTTAATTCCAGGAAAACATGAAAAGAGGCGAATAAAAGAATCCACTTTCCCTGAAATAGGTTCTTATTATCTACAGATAAAGGGAAGAAAGGACGGAACATTACAGAGGAGCGGAGAACAGGAGTGACCTGTGAACACATGAAACAGAGCGAGCAGCTGCAATGACTGCGGCTGCTCAGATTAATACATATTGCTCCACCAGAGTCCAGAGCTACGGGGGGAGGGATGTGCTGGATGCAGAGAAAGCCGGGCCCTGGTGGACCAGAGGCAAAGCTTGGACACTGACACCATGGGCTGAAGACTGGACCATCTGCATGTGCAGGATTAAAGGAAAACTCTGGGGTGTTTTTTCTGCTATATTTTTTTGCTTCTCATTACACAGTAGTGCAAGTAATTTTACTTACCTGCGGCTAAATACTGGATTTCTCACTAATTCCACTGGGTGCAGTCAGCATGTGGGGCCCCTGGATGGTGGTGTTGGCTCTATGGCTCCTCCAGCAGCTGTGGGTGCAGTCAGCATGTGGGGCCCCTGGAGGGTGGTGTTGGCTCTATGGCTCCTCCAGCAGCTGTGGGTGCAGTCAGCATGTGGGGCCCCTGGATGGTGGTGTTGGTTCTATGGCTCCTCCAGCAGCTGTGGGTGCAGTCAGCATGTGGGGCCCCTGGATGGTGGTGTTGGTTCTATGGCTCCTCCAGCAGCTGTGGGTGCAGTCAGCATGTGGGGCCCCTGGATGGTGGTGTTGGCTCTATGGCCCCTCCAGCAGCTGTGGGTGCAGTCAGCATGTGGGGCCCCTGGATGGTGGTGTTGGCTCTATGGCTCCTCCAGCAGCTGTGGGTGCAGTCAGCATGTGGGGCCCCTGGATGGTGGTGTTGGCTCTATGGACCCTCCAGCAGCTGTGGGTGCAGTCAGCATGTGGGGCCCCTGGATGGTGGTGTTGTCTCTATGGCTCCTCCAGCAGCTGTGGGTGCAGTCAGCATGTGGGGCCCCTGGATGGTGGTGTTGGCTCTATGGCCCCTCCAGCAGCTGTGGGTGCAGTCAGCATGTGGGGCCCCTGGATGGTGGTGTTGTCTCTATGGCTCCTCCAGCAGCTGTGGGTGCAGTCAGCATGTGGGGCCCCTGGATGGTGGTTTTGGCTCTATGGACCCTCCAGCAGCTGTGGGTGCAGTCAGCATGTGGGGCCCCTGGATGGTGGTGTTGGCTCTATGGACCCTCCAGCAGCTGTGGGTGCAGTCAGCATGTGGGGCCCCTGGATGGTGGTGTTGGCTCTATGGCCCCTCCAGCAGCTGTGGGTGCAGTCAGCATGTGGGGCCCCTGGATGGTGGTTTTGGCTCTATGGCCCCTCCAGCAGCTGTGGGTGCAGTCAGCATGTGGGGCCCCTGGATGGTGGTGTTGGCTCTATGGCCCCTCCAGCAGCTGTGGGTGCAGTCAGCATGTGGGGCCCGAGAGCGGCTGTCATTGAATTTGTGGCCTTGGAAAGGAAAGAAAATGCTCTAAGAATTCAGCAAAACAAACCCAGAGACGAAATGAAGGAAACAAGAAGGAAAGAAGCTTCTTTTGGAGCCGGAACCTGATCCGTGTCGAGCACAATATTCGATGACACCAAGAAGCCATGAATTTTGTTATCGCACCGCGGCCGAGGCTTGGAGGGAAGCCAAGCGGACACGGCTCGATTACCCGCGGACGAGCGATGCTCTGAAGCCCGACAGCTTCCTGGGATGACAAATGAGTCTCCGGCGCCGCTCCACGATCATCGCTTTCAGAGCGTCTAAATCTATTATGAAAATTGTCATCGCTATTTAAGACCTTCTGTCGGCTTCGCCTCTGCTCGTCCGCCATGTTTTATCAGCATTGAGGGAAGTAACATTCTTACACCCTCAGGGTCTGGGTTCAGCACTAGAAATGGGCCGCCGTGTTCTCCTGTAGTGAGTATCGCTGGGTACAGGGCGAGTATCGGCAGCGGCAGGGTAGAGCTGGAGCCGGCAATTTCCCTCTTGGACAGTAGGTGGAACCACAACACTGTGATTAAACACAGGAAGAGGAGTAATCCGGGAAACTGCGGAGGAGGAGTTAGTCCCAGGACGGTGTAGAGAGCAGATTTGTGGCAGAAAGTGAAGCAGGTGCCCCAGAATGCAGAAACAGTGAGAGATTGAGGAAAACACTGTCAGCTCCGGGGAGGGGAAAGAGGCAGTCAGACGAGAAGGGAATACGCCTGGACGGAGAGGCTCCGGTCCAACAGGCAGACTCCCAAAGACCATGCTGAAGAAAGGAGAGAGACAAGAGACTGTTATATAGAGACTGTAGTTCCAACCCCTACAGGAGTGCTCCCACAAACGCACACACATTACATGTCTGCTCATAGCTAGGATCTGACCGTGTTACAAAATGAGGAGGGTGGCGCCTGTAGCCGTCCTCCCCATTCATTTCCATGGAAGTTCAGACATAGGTGAGTGAGTGTGCATGGCTATATTCAGAACTCCCATAGAAATGAATGGGTAGAATATGCACAAGCGCCGCCCTCACTGTTCTGTAACTCAGTCGGATTACAGCTAGCCTTATGCCAACTTGTAATGTGAAAGTGCGGACTTGAGGACACCCCTTGAATTGTTCAACCAGTTACCTCATACACTCTGAACTGGGAAGAAGTCACTGGTTGTGTTACTTAACACCTACTGGTTATTACAGCAAGGACTAAGCCCTTTGCATATTGTGCTGGGTCAGGGCTGGGGCCGGACTGTCCTCCTACATATTTTGTTAAAATAACAGCTGGGTCAGTATTCATAAAGTACTGATATAGGTCGGACTTGAATCGTCTGGTAAGGGATTCACTTTGGTTTTCTAATTACTATAGCGCGCTTGAGAAAGAGGCAAGTCACAGAAGAATGGTTCAGGGAATCTGCTTTTTCTCTCCAGACAAAACCCCCAGACAGTTTTTATAGAAGTTCATACAAAAAGAGATAAGGAATAAAGCCCGGACCTGATCGGTTACTAACACATTAGAAGCTCGGCCCCAGGAAGGTTTCTTTTAACCAATTAGTTCAGTTTTTTCTCCTGAGCCCGAGGACCACAACCAGGTAAGGTATAAGGTAACTGTAGATGAGTCATTCAATATACATGTGTATATATCAGATTTATAAGCTCCACCCACATACTACGCCATGTTATACACTTTATATACCTGTATATAGCAGATTCATAAGCTCCACCCACATACTACACCATGTTATACAATGTATATACCTGTATACAGCAGCGTCATAAGCTCCACCCACATACTACACCATGTTATACAATATATGTGTGTATATATAGCAGATTCATAAGCTCCGCCCACATACTACACCATGTTATACAATGTATATACCTGTATATAGCAGATTCATAAGCTCTACCCACATATTACACCATGTTATACAATGTATATACCTGTATATAGCAGATTCATAAGCTCCACCCACATACTACACCATGTTATACAATGTATATACCTGTATACAGCAGCGTCATAAGCTCCACCCACTTACTACACCCTATTATACAATGTATATACCTGTATGCAGCAGCATCATAAGCTCCACCCACATACTACACCATGTTATACAATGTATATACCTGTATACAGCAGCGTCATAAGCTCCACCCACGTATTACACCATGTTATACCATGTATATACCTGTATATAGCAGCTTGATAAGCGCCACCCATATACTACACCATGTTATACAATATATGTGTGTATATATAGCAGATTCATAAGCTCCGCCCAAATACTACACCATGTTATACAATATATGTGTGTATATTTAGCAGATTCATAAGCTCCGCCCACATACTACACCATGTTATACAATGTATATACCTGTATATAGCAGATTCATAAGCTCTACCCACATATTACACCATGTTATACAATGTATATACCTGTATATAGCAGATTCATAAGCTCCACCCACATACTACACCATGTTATACAATGTATATACCTGTATACAGCAGCGTCATAAGCTCCACCCACTTACTACACCCTATAATACAATGTATATACCTGTTTGCAGCAGCTTCATAAGCTCCACCCATGTACTACACCATGTTATACAATCTATATACACCTGTATATAGCTGCGTCATAAGCTCCACCCACTTATTACACCATGTTATACCATGTATATACCTGTATATAGCAGCTTGATAAGCTCCACCCATATACTACACCATGTTATACAATGTATATACCTGTATATAGCAGCTTGATAAGCTCCACCCACGCACTACACCATGTTATACAATGTATCATTCCCTGCTATGTATCAGCTATTGTTATTTACATCAACCATAAGAAACATTGTATTGTTCATAATTCCATAAGATGCTGGAAATGCGTGGTCCCACTAGTCCCCCTGATCCCAGCAGTGTCCCCGGAGCCCAGGGCTGTGTGCACGTCGTCTATGTATCCTGCTTATACAGTGTCCTGTGGTATCAGATCCTGTGAGGTGCGGCCCCTGCTCTAACTCCCGGGGCCCGGACTCCTCTGAAGTGTCCTGTGGTATCAGATCCTGTGATTGCGGGCCCTGCCTGACCCCCCCCGGGCCCAGATTCCCTAAGCCCTTTGGGAAACAGATCCCCTTTAGGTGGGGCCCCTGCTCGACCCTGGGGCCCGGGCTCCTCAAAAAGTCCTGTGGTAACAGATCCTGTAGGGGCGGCCCCTGCTCGATCCCGGGGCCCGGGCTCCTCGAAGAGTCCTGGGTATCAGAAACCCCGTGAGGTGGGGGCCCCTGCTCGACCCCGGGGCCCGGACTCCTCTGGAATTCCCGTGGTATCAGGTTTCCCGTGAGGTCAGCCCCTGCCCCGTACCCCGGGGGCCCGGAAATCTTTTAAGTGTTTTTGTGGTTAAAACAGATCCTGTGAGGTGCGGGCCCCCGCTTTTGACCCCCGGGGCTCGGGCTCCCCTGAAGTGTCCTGTGGTATAAAATCCTGTGAGGTGCGGCCCCTTCCTGACCCCCCCCGGGGGTCGACTCCCTGAAAAAGTCCTGTGGAAAAAATCCTTAGAGGTGGCCCGGGCCCCCCCTCTTACCCCCGGGGGGGCCCCAACTCCTTTTGAAGAGTCCTTTATCAACCCTTTTGAGGTGCCCCCTGCCTGCCCCCGGGCCCGGGGCTCCTCTGA
Organism: Phyllomedusa bahiana; assembly: GCA_025379985.1. Lineage (NCBI taxonomy): Eukaryota > Metazoa > Chordata > Amphibia > Anura > Hylidae > Phyllomedusa > Phyllomedusa bahiana. The sequence continues at coordinate 9,916 of JAODAL010083231.1, forward strand.
AGATCCTGTGGGATCAAATCCTGGGGGAGGTTTCGGGCCCCCCGCTCGACCCTGGGTCCCGCCTCCTCAAAAAGTCCCCCGGGGGATCAGATCCTTTGAGGGGCGGGCCCCGCTCTGACCCCCGGGGGCCCCGGGCTCCTCGAAGATCCTGTGGGTAACAATCCCGTGGGTGCGGCCCCTCTCTGACCCCCGGGGGCCCGGACTCCTTTTGAAAAAGTCCCCCCGTGGTTTTCAGATCCTGGTGAGGGGCGGGGCCCCTGCTTTTGACCCCCGGGGGCCCAGATTTCCTCTGAAGAGTCCTGTGGTATCAATCCTGTGAGGGGCAAACCCCCGCTCTGACCCCCGGGGGTGGACCCTCTGAAATGTCCTTTTGGGGATCAGATCCTTTGAGGTGCAGGGCCCCCCCTCTGACCCCCGGGGCCCGGGCTCCTCTGAAGAGTCCCTTTTGGTGTCAGATCCCGTGAGGGGGCGGGCCCCCCTCGACCCCCGGGGCCCCGGGACTCCTCTGAAGAGCCTTTTTGGGGGATCAGGTCCGTGAGGTGCGGCCCCTGCCTGACCCCCGGGGGGCCCCGATTTCCCTGAAAAGTCCTGTGGTATCAGATTTTCCCGTGAGGTGCAGCCCCCGCTCTGACCCCCGGGGCCCGGAAAACCCCCTGAAAGTCCTGTGGTATCAGTGGTTGTGAGGTGGAGGGGCGGCCCCGCTCTGACCCCCGGGGGGCCCGGACTCCTCTGGGAAAATCCTGTGGTATCAGATCCTGCGAGGGTGCGGGGCCCCTGCTCAGAACCCCCCCCCGGGGGCCCCAAAAACCCCCCCTCTGAAAAGTTTCCCCTTTTGGGATCAGATCCTGTGAGGTGCGGGCCCCCCTCTGACCCCCCCGGGGGCCCGGGGCTCCTCTGAATTTTCCTTTTGGTATCAGACCCTGTGAGGGCGGCCCCTGCTCTGACCCCGGGGGCCCGGGCCCCCTCGAAGAGTTTCCTTTGGGGGGGGGGGAAACAATCCCGGGAGGTGCGGCCCCTGCTCCCGACCCGGGGGGGCCCAAAATCCCTCTGAAGAGTCTTTTTGGTTTTCCGATCCTGTGAAAGGGGCGGCCCCCTGCTCGACCCCCCGGGGCAAAGGGCTCCTCTGAAATTTCCCGTGGTATCAGATCCTTTTTGGGTGCGGCCCCCGCTCTGACCCCCCGGGCCAGTAAGGGGAAAAATAAAAATACAGGGCAGAAAAGCTGCTTTTTTTGGTAACTTTTTTGCATTCTTGGTTTGTTCCTCTGGTCTGTAGCAGTTTTTTGGTCAGAAAGCAGAATGCTGCTAGTGTAATATTTTTTCAGGAAGTTTGTGGTGTTTTTCTCCCTATAGACTCCCAAATATGGAAGTTTGGGGAAACCCGCTAAGGGACCCCGTTATGGGGGC
>JAODAL010083232.1:0-11319 GCA_025379985.1 Phyllomedusa bahiana
GGGGCTCATGCTGGGGCCCGGGAAACAGGTATAGTCAATGTCCATTTTCAACTAAAATGGTGGTTCAAGGACTCCTTTTTGCGGCACTTTTTAAATGTGGGGGTCATGCAGGTTTGGGGCTCATGCTGTGGCCCAGGACAGGTATAGTCAATGTCCAGTGAAACTAAAATGGTGGTTGAAAGACTCCTTTTTGCGGCACTTTTTAAATGTGGGGGTCATGCAGGTTTGGGGCTCATGCTGTGGCCCAGGACAGGTATAGTCAATGTCCAGTTCAACTAAAATGGTGGTTGAAAGACTCCTTTTTCCGGCACTTTTTAAATGTGGGGGTCATGCAGGTTTGGGGCTCATGCTGTGGCCCAGGACAGGTATAGTCAATGTCCAGTTCAACTAAAATGGGGGTTGAAAGACTCCTTTTTCTGGCACTTTTTAAATGTGGGGGTCATGCAGGTTTGGGGCTCATGCTTGGGCCCTTGACAGGTATAGTCAATGTCCAGTTCAACTAAAATGGTGGTTGAAAGACTCCTTTTTCCGGCACTTTTTAAATGTGGGGGTCATGCAGGTTTGGGGCTCATGCTGTGGTCCAGGACAGGTATAGTCAATGTCCAGTGAAACTAAAATGGTGGTTGAAAGACTCCATTTTCATGCACTTTTTAAATGTGGGGGTCATGCAGGTTTGGGGCTCATGCTGTGGCCCAGGACAGGTATAGTCAATGTCCAGTTCAACTAAAATGGTGGTTGAAAGACTCCTTTTTTGCGGCACTTTTTAAATGTGGGGGTCATGCAGGTTTGGGGCTCATGCTGTGGCCCAGGACAGGTATAGTCAATGTCCAGTTCAACTAAAATGGTGGTTGAAAGACTCCTTTTTTCCGGCACTTTTTAATCTGCAGGTCATGCAGATTTGGGGCTCATGTTGTGTTCCAGGACAGGGATATTCAATGTCCAGTTTCAAGTAAGATGATGGTTCAAATCATACTGCCTTCTGGCCCTTTTTAATTTGTGGGTGAAGCAGGTTTAAGGGTCATGCTGTGGTACAAGACAGGGATAGTGAATGGTCTGTGACTTTTTTTCTGTGACTTTTATAACCTAAGTGTGTTGCCTAAGATGTAGCACGTATCCATTTGACGTTGTGGATTTTAAATTTTCAGCTTCCCCAAAGCCTTTTTTGGGTTTGGTTAATAAGGGGTTTTTGTTGTGCCCTCCCCATAGATTTTTAAGGGTTCATCGGCGCATAATCGTTTCTCCCTATCAAAAAAAACCTTACGATAGGGGGCCGACTATCGACTTCGATCAAAATCTCGAAAAGCCAACGCCAATCGCTAAAACCCCTTAGTCATTTAAGCCCTAAAAAATGGGCCGCCATTTTACATTCTTTCCAAACTTTCCCTTTTGTCTCTTATGTACACGGATCTCTCTGCAGCACAAAAATTTGCACCTCTGGCCAAATACTTCTGTTTTTTAGAGTTACTGAGGTGGAAATCCCTTTTTAAAACACACAGTGTGGGGTGTGTTATTTTTCAAAACATACTGCTGAATTAGCGTTTTTTTTTTTGGGAAAATTGCTCTCTTTTGCTAAACCCTTTTCTCTTTTCACTTATTGTGGTGAACTACCCTTTTGAAAACCGGTGTGTGAAATTTTTTAATCACATACACAAAACCTCTTTTAAATACCCCATTTAAAGTTTTTTAAACAAAAAAAAAAGATGTTGCAGCACCCCCAAAAATAAAACTAACGGGGATGCAAGCGGAAACAGCCCCTGAAAAAGCCCCTCCAACGTAGTTTTAGAAAAAACCCGGGAAACCCAATAAGATTTTTTCACCCATGACAATGCAACTTTTTCAGTCCCACCATAGACCTTTTTTTCCCAAGCAAATGATACACACAATAGGGGGTAAAAAATACCCATAAAAGGATTATTCATACATAACTAAAAAATTTACATAAAAGTAAAAAATTTATTTGAAGAAATATTTAAAACTTAATTTTGGGGGATTTGTTCTCTGCAACCAAAAGGGATTACTTTTTCATTTAAATAAGGTGAAACCCCCTTTGAAAAAAAACGGCTTTTTTTAATTTGTCATTTTATCAGGGGCTTTCCCCTAGGAAAGTTTGTTGGGGGGCCCCAAGGGCCCCGGACCAAAACTCTTTGTGCCCCGATTCTCAAAACCCGCGGGTTTTTCGGGTCATTATGGGACCATGGGGGAGCCGAAAAGGGCTGTTCACCCCCCTTTTGGGCGTCCTCGGGGTTTTGCACAAACAATTAAAGGGGGCGGGGCAGAAACTATTTCCCTGAAAGGGGAGGGGGGGGGGCGACTGCCCGGATGACGGGAAGGGGGGGAGGGGCGCCGGCTGCTCACACTGGGGAAGGGGAGTCGGGAAAAGCAGCCCCGCTGCCCGGGGCCCGGGGTGCCGTGAGAGGCCCCCCCCCCCTTTTGCCCTTTTTTCTTTTGGGCCCAAAGGAACCAGCACCAAGAAGACCCCCAATAGTGAGGACCCTCATTGCGAACAATAATTCTAAGAATTGTAATAAGGGGGGGACAAAAAAAATGTTCCTGAATTTTGAACTTTTACAAATGTATTTGAAAGCATGTGGTATGTATTGTTTTTTATGTGCATACTTTGGGGATATTTTGGTTTTTTTTAAAAATTGCCCTGGGGTTATTTTTAAATGTGAATACCGTGTGTGTTTTGTACGAAAGCATTTTATGTTGTGTATGTATGCATTGTATGTGTGTGTATTATGTTTGAATATATGTCCCCCTGTGTATGTATGCCCTCTGTGAAATTTACTGTGTAAATTGTTTTTTAAATTTTGGTGTAAAAAACACACATATCCACAATATCACCTCATTCACATCAAAAAACAAACCCCTCCTGTGGGGCCCTTAGGTTTTTTTCACACGGTGAAAATTTGGCCCTTTTACGGTACCCCCGGCCCCGCAATACACTTTTGTGCTTCGGAGCTCGCGCTGTTCAGCAGGGTCTTCCGAAGCACGGAGTGGGGGAACACCCCCGCCAGCCCCCATAGACATGCATTGACATGTCATTTTCCCCCGCCCCATACAATACGTTCGTTCCCCCTTTGGGGGGGGACATGAAAATCCAAAATTAACTAAGAGACTTATGGAATTTCCGAAAATTACCTGTTGAACATCCCCCCCTTAAAACAAAATAAACTACAACCTAAATGACAAAACCCATTTTTAAATTTATAATTTTTTTTTTACTTTTCATTTTCAGGGTTGCGAAATAAATTTTATTTGCTGAAAGCCCAGCCTAAGGCATGTTCACAGGGGCTTTAAACCAGGGGGGGCGCTTTTCCGTGGGTTTTTGCACTTCAATACCCCCCGACATGCGCGCCGCAATTACTTTTAAATTCAAAATTTCCCCACAGAGAGCTATGAATTACTCTCGTTCTCCCGTGCGTAACAATACACATAATTGCCACCGGGGGAAAGAAAGTGACGTAAACTTTTTTCCGGGGCCTCGATGGGAGGTGAATGGACCGGGCCCCCCTTTGCGGGAATTTAAGCCTGAACAGCTTTACTTCCAAAACAACACGGCGTACTCCCCTAAGGGTTGTTCACACAGCATAAGTGGCCCCAGCCCTTGCGCACTGCTAAAAACGCCCCTGCTTTTTGAAAGTACTGCTCCTCCAGCGTTAATTTCATCACGCTCCTGGCCACCCCCCCATCCATTTTCCATTTTCCCCCTTTCCCCCAAAAAAGAAGGGGCAGCCCACTTTTTTAAAAACGGGGGGCTCAAATGTCAGGGAAAACAGCAGCTAATCCTAGTCCTTAAACCGCAAATTTTTTTAAAACCGTATTTGTGGGGCAAATTTTTGGGGCCGCATTACAGCGGGCCATGGGGGGACTCCTTGCCCCCCAATCCCAACTATAAAATGCCAAGGTGGTCTGGGTCCCCTTTGCCTCGTCTTCCTAATTCCCCTTTCCCTACCTCCTCCGCTGCTCCTTCTCTTTTGTCCCCTGGGTAAAAAAAACCTAATTTCACCAGACATTGTTTTGTGCTCCAAGTCCTCCTTCCCAAATTCAGCCCCCACGACTCATGTGGCCTAAAGATGTAGCCCGCCACATTCCGCCCCCTTTCCCAAAAATTTTTGCAGCAGCGTTCCGGGACATGAAGCAGTGGAATGACATTTTTTTACCCCCAAATCCTGGCAACGGGACAAATAACGTGGCCCCCCCTTAAAGGACCGGGAGCAAACGGCGGGGGGGGGTTTTGTCACCATAGTTTCCACGGGCAAACATCAAAATTACACAGGGGGTAATCCGTCGTTTGGTTTCATCAAAAACCCAATTAATGGCCTTTCCCCCTTTTTTCCAAAACAAAATCGTGCCAACATATGGAGGCGGGAATTCCCAAGGTGGAAACGTCGCATATCTTTTAACGAACCAAGGTAGTGGACCCACGGGGCCACCGCAAGCGGGGGTTTAGGGGCCACACCGGGGAAAGTGGGTTTTAATTGGTTTCCCGGTTTTTTTAAACCAACCCCCGCCGCAAAGCGGGAGGGAAATTTGCGCGGGGGGTTTCCCAAACCGGGGCCCGCTAACCCCCCGGTGTGACTTGCTTGAAAGTTTGAAAGCCGGGGTTTTGAGCTTATACCCAGAATCGACAGGCAAACCTTATGGGGGGAAAGGGGCCAAAAAAGGTCAAACAGGCAGCAAAGGGATCGGGTGGGGAGAACAAAACCCGGGAGGGACTGGTACACAGAAGGGAACCCGGGAACCCCAGGCTTCCCGCATAGGGTAAGGCACTATGTTTTTTCGGGGGAGGAAGTTCCGGGGGTTGGGCCCTTATATAGGGTCAGGGGCGGCAAAACCAATCACCGGCGCGCGACCCCTTTTAAAAAATTTTTGACAGACCCCGGCGCGCGGCCCCTAAGGAGCCGAAACCGGGGGCCCGCCAGTTGTGCAAGCCCCGGGGGGGCAGGGAAACAAGTGCGGGGGATGACCCCTTTTGAGGGAGCGGGGTGCCCTGTGCCCGACCTAGGGACCCGCGCCCAAACTTGCCTCGGGCACCAGAATTGGCGCAGGGAAAAACGATTGCGCCCGCACCCAGGGGTGCGGGCGCTACTAATTTTGTGACAATCAGCCTATTTTTGGGGAAAGCCATTCTGCCCCTTGAACCCTTCAAGGGGGGGTGTGTTTGGGCTTTAAAAGGAAGGGATAAAAGTGCGAAAAATTTTTCCTGGCCTTTTTTATAAATGTCTTGCAGAGGGGTTTGGAAGACTTGAGGAAGCATTTGAAAACCCAAAGGGGGGAAATGGCCGGGCCCCCCGGGGCGCAGCGCAAAACACCATGCCCTTTTCCATTGCTGCCCCACCCAGGGTTCTGTTTTTTTCAGTTGTCGTGGAAGTAAGCCAGGAACCCAAATTTTGGGTCTTTCATGACGGGGAAGCAAGCCCCTTCCCCCGTGTACTTCTTTTTTTCCCCCAGGAAAACCCATGTATAGAACAGTTGAAACCCCTTTCGCGAAACATGGGGGATGCTGGGGGATCCCCAAAAACTTGTCGCTGTAGTGGGGGCCCGAAGATGGGGGAAAGAGGGGGGGAAACATTGGCACAGGATCGGGAAATTTTGGGACAACGTGGGGGAAAAGGGGGGCGCCCCTTTTCCAAGTTCCCTGGTGTGGGTGGGCGGGAAGCACATTCCCCAGGGGGCCCCTTTAAAATGTACTTTTTTCCTGACCGTATTTTAAAACGGGCTCCACACATCCATCCCTCCCCTTCCCTTTTTGGAAGTCCCTAAACAGGCTTAAGAACTGGCCCACCTTCTTTCTACTTTATGTGTGAAGGGCTGGAAACTACCCCTTTTTTTTTCGAAAAGAAATGTTTGGTTTGGGGAAACCTCCCCCCTGGGTTTGGGGCCCCAACCATTGTTTCTTTGAACGGTGCAGAAATCCACCACTTAAAGGGAGGGGTTGCAGTACCCCAAAAAACTTGGGCAGGAGCAAAATGCTTTTCCCCTTGGCAAACCCCCCTCGGTGAACGACTGCTGGGACGTTTTAAAGGGCCCAGAGCAGGAGCATCTTTGGGCCGACAAAGGGGGGAAAAAACAGACAGCTTCCTTTGGCTGAAAGGGGGTGGAAACCCTTTACTGCCGAAAAATGGGATGCTTTTCCACTGGGGGGCTGCTGCTGGGTGTTTTCTGGCCGCAGGAAAGGGGGCCAAACCACAAAATTTAACACCCCTTTCTCCCCGGGCCCCTTTGGTTGGGGACCTGCATATGTTTTACCCCAGGGCCATTTTGGGCTTTAAAATTTGGGAACCCCGGCCAAAAAACTTCACGTTCCCGCCCCCTTGATTTTTACAAAAATAAACCCCTGTTCCCCCTCCACCAAGGTTCTTAGCAAAAACTGCCACACCGCCCCAGTAGGGGATTTTACCACCCCAAAGCCCCCACGGGTGACTGACTGCTAAACCCCCGCCCCGTTCCCCTGTAGCCCCCTTTTCCCCTAATTTCTTGGACCTGCGAAGCGGGTGGTCTAAACCCCGTGGCCGTTTGGCCCCCCCCAAACCCCCGCACTGCTGCCAAACCCCGATTTCCCCAAAACACTACCCCCACTTGCTGGGTGCGAAAGCTGCCCTTTAAATTCAAAACTGCCCCCCTTTTTCCCCCCCGAAGAAAAGATGAAAGAAGGCCCTTGCTTTCCCCGGCTCCCAAGGCGAAATTTGGGCCCTCGTCAATGATTAAATGGTTTTCCCTCACTTTCTGTCTTCCAAAAAGGTCCCCGGGTTTTTAAAAAAGGGCCGACCGCTCACAACAAAAACCTCCAATGCCACTTTTTCCCCCATCAATTCTTGCCCGCCTACTGCAAGAACAGCGGATGTCTTTCCCCCCCCTCTTTGCGCCCCGTAGGGTGCTCACTGCTTCAAAAAAAGTTCGTTTTTCGCTGGGATAGTTTGGGGCAGAGTCCCCCAGCACAAAAGTAGTTTCCCCCTGGCTGAGGGGAAATAAACCCGGGGAAAAAAAAGGCGGGTTTTTATGACAAGGTTTAAGGGGCCCCTGACCCCGCTTTCCCGGGGGCCCGCCCAAATAAAGGTTGGGGGGGGGGGCCCGAGAACCCCCCGACTTTTTTCTGTGGTTGTCAGATGGGCATTTGGAGGAATGGATGACCTATCAACCAATTTCCCGAACCGTTGGCTTTGGTGGCAACACACGGGGCCCCTAGATGAAAACCCCGGGAGCTCTGGCCCTTTTGGGGTGAAACCCCCGCTTGAAAATCCCCTTACTTTTCGCGACCCGTGCCGCTCCAGGGAAAATTTGGGGGCCACTCCCCCCTCCCAAAGTTGGGAAAGGGCCCCGCCCCCCTCTCTGTCTGACAAACTATTTGAAACAAAAAAATTTTCAATAAAACAAATTGTGTAGATGTGTTAATGACAAAAAAAGCAAGCTGAAATTTTAAAAAATTTTTACCCTTTTAAGTGAAAAAAGTAACTATTTGGGGCGCAGAGAACAAAAATTTTCCCAAAAAAAATAAACCCGCCGTAATGGAATGTGGGGTAAATTAACAAAAAACACAACCCGTTTTTTAAAAGGGGTTTTTTACCTTTTCAGTGAAAAAAGTAACTATTTGGGGGCAGAGAACAATAATTCCCCCAAAAAAATAACCTGCCTGTAATGGAGGGTGTTTGTATATGACAAAAAAACAAGCTTAATTTTTAAACGTTTTTACCCTTTTCAGTAAAAAAGTAACTCAATGGGGGGCAGAAACAATATCCCTAAATAATAAACCCCCCTGCAATGGGGATGTTGTATATTTTACAAATCACAAACGTATTTTAAACGTATTTTACCTTAAAAAGTGAAAAAAGTTACTTTTTCTTTCTAGCTGGCGCGACATTCCCCATCAGGGTGCAAATTCCCCCTTCAGTTATAAGGTCCTTTTTGACCCCCTAACTGCCCAGGGTAAATTTAATTTTTGAAGTTTATTTTAAGAGCGGCACCAGTCACTGCGTGTCATTCTAAAACAACACATTGTTTTTTAAAACCAAACCATGCTCCCTAAAGCCCTTTTATGCATGGGACAATTTTCTACAAAAACCCACAGGCCTCTGCAGGGAAATTTGCTTTTTTTAACAAAGATTTCACGAATAAATTTGGGAAAGGGAAAAAATTTTTTTGGGGAAAAATTTTTGGCGGGTCGGCCGAATCAATTTTTGAGACATTCCCCTCAATTTTCTAAATTTTAGTAATAAAAGTTAATATTAAAATTTAAACATAGAGAGTGATCTAAAAAATTGCCTTTTGGGGTAATTAAATTTGGGATTTTTGTGCCCCCCGTCTCAGCTTCCTAGTTTCTAAAATTTTGTCTCAAACCTTTATTGGGTATGTAAATTCGCTTCATGAGATTCCCAAAAATATTGTTTCTGACAGGGGGGGTACAGTGTGTAAGTTTTGGAGAGGTTTTTGTACGAAACCCAGAAACCACAAACATTTTCCCAGCTTTCATCCTGGTTCCCAAAGGTTTCCCTATACCCCCCCCCTTTTAATCAAACCCTGGAACAGTAAACCTTTTCCCGGGGTTTTTGTTCGATAATCAGTAAACTGGATTAACCCTTTCATTTTCTTTTGCGGGGTTCCCCCATCAATAACCGTCATCCCTGCATCCTTTAGTATTTTGCGTTTTTTTCCCTTTTTTTATGGCCTTTCATCTGCGCTTTGGGTTTTCTCTCTTCCTCTCCCTTTTGATAATCCTTTCGGGAGAAATTTTAATCAAAAAACTGTGCCCCATCCTTTTGGGCCCCTGTTTCAAATTCAATCTGAGGAAAACCCAGTCCAAAAAAAAAAGGAACGCTGATAAGAGACATAAATGGGAGGACCTTTTGGGGTTTGCGTAGGTAAAAAAGTTTGGCTTTCCACCAAAAAAAACAAAAAAGGGTTCCTCTTGTAAGTTTGGGTTCCAAATTTTATTGGTCCCTACGCAATTCCCCCCAGGTCATCAATCAAGTTTTACCTTTTCCCTCTTTTGTCTCCTGCCGGAAAATTTTTGGGCCCTAAAAGTCTTCCATTAAATCTCCCGCTCAAAAAGAAAGTACCCCCCCCAGGGCCAAATAGAAAGGGGGGCTAGACTTCGAAGTAGAGTTGGGGTTTGTGAATTTCCCAAAAAAAAACAAAATGCCTTTTCCAATATCTGAAACCTGGGGGAGGGTAAAGGACCCCAAAGGAGGGGGCACATAGGTACCTTTTACACCCCGATCCTGGGAGATCCGTTTTGTTGTGAGGGAATTCCCCAAAAAATTTTCTCTGCCTTAAAGGGGCAATGGGAATTTGGGCCCCTTTGTAAAAAGGGGGGGGGGGTTTCCCGTCAGATAGAGCTTTTTGGTCCCTTAAGGATTGTTTTTTGCCGCCCCGCCAACGTTCATTTGGTGGGTTAGGCACTTTAGCAATCCCCGGGTGGGGGGAGAATTTAAACTTCTTTCCCGTCTGGGCCCGGCCCGCTGGTGAAAAATTTCTTCTGTGTGCCTAGCTAAATTTTGTTGGCTCCGCCTGTTTATTTAGCGGCTTTTGGCTTTTTTTTCTGGTTTCTCTCCTGTTTTGGGCCCTTTTTGGGACTGCGTAAAACTCCCCCGGTGGGACCCCACGACCCCGTCCCGACCCCTTCCATGTTTGGGTTTTCCCGTGGTATCTGTTTCCTGTTTTCTTCCCCTTTTTTTGGTCTGTCCCCATGTTTACAGGGAATTGTTAGGGAGAGGGTTTCCCGTGGGGGGGGCCCCCCTTTTTCGGGGGGGGTTTCTCTCCTAAGTAGGGGGGAAGATTTTGGGGATTAAATTACAAAAAACCCAAATTTTTCCCGTGGGAAATGTTTAAAACCCGTCTGCTGGGGGTGGAAACCCCCTGTTTTCAGGGGTCAGATGTTTGGGTTTGGCTCCAAAACCAAAAAAAAGGAAAGCGTTCTCCCAAAAATAAAAAGGTTAAAACAACTAAATATCAGTTTCAGGGGGCTTTAAAAGAAAAGGCCAAAAACTGGGAACAAAAATTTTTTATTTATAATGTAAATATTTCCCGTCCCAAAAAGGAAAAAGCCCAAAAATGCATTTTTTAAAAAGCTTATTTTCCCTTTCAATTTATCATTTGATATTTCGATCATTTTTTCACTTTTACAAAGTGCAAACTCCCAAAGGGGCCCTTTGGGGTAAAATGGGAAAATAAATGCTTTTTATAGAATTTTAGGGTTTTTTTCCCACTTTGATTGCAGCAGGGTATTTAGTTTAGGGTGGCATTTGCCAGCTTTTTTGAAAATCTTCTTTACCAAAGGGCTAAAAAGCCAGTGAAAAAATTGTGGATATGGAAAAACCCCTTTTTGTTTAAAAAGGCTAAACCCCTTTTTTAAAGACAAAATCCCCTCTAGTAGTATCATAATGTTTTTTCCCCAATTTTTTTGCAACAGTGTTCACCCAAAAAAAATGCTGTTTAAATGTTCCACTTTAGATTCCCGGGTTTAGGTTATTCACCCTAAACCCAAAAAATTTTTGGGGAACCACCGCCCGTTTTTTGGGCCCCATTAAGTGGGGTTTTTGCCATGAACTAATGTTGACGTGGGATCTTTCCCAAAAAGGGGGATTTAATCACTTTTCTAAATTTACGTGATTAAAAAAAGGGGTGAAGCCCGTGGGGGGGCCTGCAGGGGGCCAATTTCTACCCGGCCCTTAAGTTTTCCCCGACTGTTTAAAATTAAACTATGACCGAGCTGATCTGGCAAGCTTTCCCGACCGCGCTTGGGGTTATTTTTAACCTTTTTTTTGATGGGAGGGCACTTTAACGAGCTTTGAAGGGGGGGGGAGAGCAGAGCAATCTACTGACATGAGCCTATGTCGCTGAAAAGAGAATCCACTGGGGTTTTAATGTAATTTCAGGGCAGCTTTATGCTCCCCTTTCTCAGGGGGCCCCTTTTCCCCCCCCTCAGCACTCCCCGTTTACTTATTTTAATTACAATACAAACTCTTTCTCTCCCCAGTCAGGAATGGGCCCCGCCGCCCGGGATCTAATCTTTTTTTCTGAGCAGATAAGAGGGAGAAAACAAAACCAGGGAGACTTGTGCACAATTTCAGTTAACCTTTTGGGTTTTCCCCAAAAATGTTTTCTCAGCTACAGAGAAATTTAATATCCGCCTCGGGAGCGGGGCATGGAAGGGAAGCGAGACACAACGGGGGAGGCACTTTTTTTTTTTTAAACACAGGAACACCCCTTTTTTTTAAAAAACCTTTTAAGATAGCCAAACAACCTGTTAGGTAAGGAAATACTTCTTGGCCCAAAACCCTTTAGGCAAGCAAACAAAAACCCAAAGGGGTCAAAATTTTT
>JAODAL010083233.1:0-11319 GCA_025379985.1 Phyllomedusa bahiana
GAAGGGGGAAAAGGAGAAAAGAGAGAGAGAGAGACCGAAAGAGTGCAGAGGAGAGAGAGACAGAGAGAAAGAGCGGCCACCCCCCGACAGAGAGACAAAGAGACACAAAGAGAGACAGAGAGACACAGAGAGAGAGACGAGAAGAACAGAGAGAGAGAGACACAGAGACACACAGAGAGAGATGTAGAGAGACACAGACAGAGAGAGACACAGAGACACACACAGACACAGAGAGAGAGAGAGAGAGATAGAGAGACACACAGAGAGAGGGAGAGAGGGAGACAGAGAGAGATAGAGAGAGATAGAGAGAGAGAGGGAGAGAGACAGAGAGAAACAGAGAGAGAGACATGGAGAGACAGAGAGAGGGAGAGAGACAGAGAGGGAGAGAGAGACAGAGAAACAGAGAGGGGCAACAAGAGGGAGAGAGAGAGAGGGGAGACATGAGAGGAGAGAGAGGGGAGAGAGCGCTGAGGGGGCCCGTGGGAGAGAGCGCTGCCGTATACAGTGAGTGCGAGGGTCACAGATCCGGTGGGGCCACAGGGCGAGGTCGGGGGCCACTCACCGCGAGGGGCAGGAGGGTGGCCACGCGGCTGGCGGTGGAGCTGAGCAGGGACGTCTTACTCTCCTTATAGGGGACGTCGCCCGTCATCTTCTCCAGCAGAATATTCAGCACCTGAGAGGTCAGCGGGGGATCAGAGGACAGCGCCCCCCACAGGGTGCACATCTCACTGCAAGACAAGAAGGGGGAGCATCAGGCAGGACAGGGGCAGCGGGGGGGAGGCGGAGGGTCGGGGGGGGGGGGGGCGGGGTCCGGGAGCCACTACCTGTCGTAGGGGATGGGCCGGGCCAGCAGGCTGGACACCACCACCTTCACGTGCTGGGTGGCCAGGATGTACACGGTCTGCACCGCCGCCTTCCGCACGTGCTCCTCCGGGGTCTCCTCCAGCTGATCCTGCACACGGAGAATGATCTCTGGGACCTTGGAGAAGACACAAGGGTGAGTGCCAGTGTCAGGGACAGCGCCAGGGTCATTGAGAGGGTCAGTGCCAGGGACAGCGCCAGGGTCATTGAGAGGGTCAGTGCCAGGGACAGCGCCAGGGTCATTGAGAGGGTCAGTGCCAGGGACAGCGCCAGGGTCATTGAGAGGGTCAGTGCCAGGGACATTGAGAGGGTCAGCGCCAGGGACATTGAGAGGGTCAGTGCCAGGGACAGAGCAGGGGCAGCGCCAGGTCATTGAGAGGGTCAGTGCAGGGACGCGCCAGGGTCATTGAAGGGTCAGTGCCCGGGACACAGAGGGGCAGTGGGCCAGGGACAGCACCAGGGTCATTGAGAGGGCCAGTGCCAGGGACAGCGCCAGGGACACTGAGAGGGTCAGTGCCAGGGTCATTGAGAGGGTCAGTGCAGGGACGCGCCAGGTAAAATTTAGAGGGGTTAGTGCCAGGGACAGCGCCAAGGTTTATTGGGGGTCAGTGCCAGGGACAGCGCCAGGGTCATTGAGAGGTTCAGTGCCAGGGACAGCGCCAGGGTCATTGAGAGGTTCAGTGCCAGGGACAGCGCCAGGGTCATTGAGAGGGTCAGTGCCAGGGACAGCGCCAGGGTCATTGAGAGGGTCAGTGCCAGGGACAGGGTCAGTGCTAGGCGGAGTGGCCGCAGGGTCTCTTACCTTGGCCAGCAGGATGGAGCCCCGGTCCTTCAGCAGGGTGTTGATCATCACAGTGGCGGCTCTGGAGCAGTTGGTGTCCGGGTCGGAGAGCCCCTCGAAGGTGATGAAGAGAAGGCTGGTGAGCTGCTCCGGGGGGAGGCGCTTCCCGACGATCTGAGGAAACGACAGATCCAGCCGCAAATAAGAGCTCCAGGCTCCCTGCTGCCGTCCTATGCCAACCCCCCAATGGTAATGAGATGACTGCTGACTCCGCCCTCTAATGATAATGAGATGACTGCCGACCCGCCCTCCAATGTTAATGAGATTAGGTAGACCTCACCCTGTAATGATAATGAGATGACAGTAGACCCCGCCCTCTAATGATAATGAGATGACAGTAGACCCCGACCTCTAAGACTTCTAATGATAATGAGATGCCTGTAGACCCTGCCCTCTAATGGTAATGAGATGCCTGTAGACCCCGCCCTTTAATGGTAATGCGATTACTGTAGACCCCGCCCTCCAATGGTAATGAGACGCCTCTGCTGACATCAGTGAGCAGAGTATCGGTGAACGTCACTTTAAGGACAGTGCAGCCCCCGGATAGACATCTGCCCCCATTGACACCACTGTGACCTCTACCCCTGACCAACACCACCAAGACCTTGGCCTGCCACCACTGACACCACTATCCCCAACCAACACCCCCAAGACCTTGGCCTCCCACCACTAACACCTCTACCCCACACCACCATCACCAAGACCTTGGACTGCCACCATTGAGACCCCAGCCCGCCACCCCCACCAAGACCTTGGCCTGCCACCACTGACACCTCTATCCCCAACCATCACCACCAAGACCTTGGCCTGCCACCACTGACACCTCTACCACCGACCACCACCACCAAGACCTTGGCCTGCCACCACTGAGACCCCAGCCCGCCACCCCCACCAAGACCTTAACCTGCCACCACTGACACCTCTACCCCCGACCACCACCACCAAGACCTTGGCCTGCCACCACTGACACCTCTACTCCCGGTCACCACCACCACCAAGACCTTGGCCTGCCACCACTGAGACCCCAGCCCGCCACCCCCACCAAGACCTTAACCTGCCACCACTGACACCTCTACCCCCGACCAACACCACCAAGACCTTGGCCTGCCACCACTGACACCTCTACCCCCGACCACCACCACCAAGACATTGGCCTGCCACCACTGAGACCTCTACCCCCGACCATCACCACCAAGACCTTGGCCTGCCACCACTGAGACCTCTACCCTCGACCATCACCACCAAAACCTTGGCCAGCCCCCACTGAGACCCCAGCCCGCCACCCCCACCAAGATCTTAGCCTCCCACCACTGTGACCTCTACCCCTGACCACCACCAAGACCTTGGCCTGCCACCACTGAGACCCCAGCCTGCCACCACCACCAAGACTTTGGCCTGCCACCACTGACACCTCTACCCCCGACCAACAACACCAAGACCCCAGACCGCTACCCCACCAAGACCTTGGCCTGCCACCACTGACACGTCTATCCCCAACCATCACCACCAAGACCTTGGCCTGCCACCACTGACACCTCTACCCCCGACCATCACCACCAAGACCTTGGCCTGCCACCATTGAGACCCCAGCTCGCCACCCCCACCAAGACCTTAGCCTCCCACCACTGTGACCTCTACCCCTGACCACCAAGACCTTGGCCTGCCACCACTGAGACCCCAGCCTGCCACTACCACCAAGACTTTGGCCTGCCACCACTGACACCTCTACCACTGACCAACACAACCAAGACCCCAGCCCGCTACCCCCACCAAGACCTTAACCTGCCACCACTGTGACCTCTACCCCCGACCATCACCACCAAGACCTTGGCCTGCCACCACTGAGTCCCCAGCCTGCCACTACCACCAAGACTTTGCCTGCCACCACTGACACCTCTACCACTGACCAACACCACCAAGACCCCAGCCCGCTACCCCCACCAAGACCACCACCAGCCACCACTGTGACCGCTACCCCCGACCCCCCCCACCCAGACCTTGGCCTGCCACCCCTGAGTCCCCAGCCTGCCACTACCACCAAGACTTTGCCTGCCACCACTGACACCTCTACCCCCGACCAACACCACCAAGACCTTGGCCTGCTACCACTGACACCTCTACCCCCGACCACCACCACCAAGACCTTGGCCTGCCACCACTGACACCTCTACCCCCGACCATCACCACCAATACCTTGGCCTGCCACCACTGAGACCCCAGCCCGCCACCCCACCAAGAAAGTAGCCGCCCACCACTGACACCTCTACCCCTGACCACCACCGAGACCTTGGCCTGCCACCACTGAGACCCCAGCCTGCCACTACCACCAAGACTTTGGCCTGCCACCACTGACACCTCTCACTGCAACACAACCAAGACCCACCGTACCCCCACCAAGACCTAACCTGCCACCACTGTGACCGTCTACCCCGACCACCACAATGACTTGGCCTGCACCACTGATCCCAGCCCGCCACCCCCACCAAGACCTTAACCTGCCACCACTGACACCTTTAACCCCGACCATCACCACCAAGACCTTGGCCTGCCACCACTCAGACCCCAGTCCGCCAACCCCACCAAGACCTTGGCCTGCCACCACTGACACCTCTACCCCCGACCACCACCACCAAGACCTTGGCCTGCCACCACTGAGACCTCTACCCCCGACCATCACCACCAAGACCTTGGCCTGCCACCACTGACACCTCTACCCCTGACCAACACCACCAATACCTTGGCCTGCCACCACTGAGACCCCAGCCCGCCACCCCACCAAGAACTTAGCCTCCCACCACTGTGACCTCTACCCCTGACCACCACCGAGACCTTGGCCTGCCACCACTGAGACCCCAGCCTGCCACCACCACCAAGACTTTGGCCTGCCACCACTGACACCTCTACCCCCGACCAACACCACCAAGACCCAAGACCGCTACCCCCACCAAGATCTTAACCTGCCACCACTGTGACCTCTACCCCCGACCACCACCACCAAGACCTTGACCTGCCACCACTGACACCTGTAACCCCGACCACCACCACCCAGACCTTGGCCTGCCACCACTGAGACCCCAGCCCGCTACCCCCACCAAGATCTTGGCCTGCTACCACTGACACCTTAACCCCGACCATCACCACCAAGACCTTGGCCTGCCACCACTGAGACCCCAGCCCGCCACCCCCTGCGCCCCTCTACAGGCACCACCAGGGGCTCCACCACGATCAGGGCTCGGTGCCGCTCATCCTTACCATGGCAATCTCATAGCAAGTGTGGAAGAGGACAGAGGAGTCGGGGTTCTGGAGGCCGCCCCGCAGCGACCGCAGCTTCTCCAACTGTTCTTCTTTGTGATCAGGGGCAAAACCTGAAAGACCGAAAAGAAGAAGCGGATGAGGGGGAAAGGTGCCCGGAGCCCAGCGACCGAAGCGGGAAGGTGCCCGGAGCCCAGCGACCGAAGGGGGGGGAACATGATACCTGTGTAGCCAGCAGAGGGCAGCACCGCGCTCTTTGGTTATGTCTACACAGCACAGAAATACAGTTGGATGTTTCAGTATTTTGAAACCGCTGAGAACCCGATGGACATAGACAGCAATGAAATGCCCGTGCAGTACCCTATATACAAACCAGCAGTCTCCATCCACTCTATATAAAGCCCCATCTGCAGGTTTCTCACTCTATATAAAGCCCCATCTGCAGGTTTCTCCCTCCCTCTATATAAAGCCCCATCTGCAGGTTTCTCCCTCCCTCTATATAAAGCCCATCTGCAGGTTTCTCCCTCCCTCTATATAAAGCCCCATCTGCAGGTTTCTCCCTCCCCTCTATATAAAGCCCCATCTGCAGGTTTCTCCCTCCCCTCTATATAAAGCCCCATCTGCAGGTTTCTCCCTCCCCTCTATATAAAGCCCCATCTGCAGGTTTCTCCTCCCTCTATATAAAGCCCCATCTGCAGGTTTCTCCCTCCCCTCTATATTAAAGCCCAATTGCAGGTTTCTCTCTCCCCTCTATATTAAGCCCCATCTGCAGGTTCTCTCCCTCCCCTCTATATAAAGCCCAATCTGCAGGTTCTCTTCCCCTCCCCTTATATAAAGCCCCATCTGCAGGTTTCTCCCCCTCTATATAAAGCCCCATCTGCAGGTTTCTCCCTCCCTCTATATAAAGCCCCATCTGCAGGTTTCTCCCCTCTATATACAGCCCATCTGCACGTTTCTCCCCTCTATATAAAGCTCATCTGCAGGTTTTTTCTCTCTACATGAAATCAGAAAAACCTTCCCCGTTTTAGGTCAATTAGGAACCAAAATTATTTCTATTCCCCAAATGCAGAATAATGAGGGAGAATTTTTAAGGCATTTTTATCACTTTCTGTAAAGTCAGCAGTTGCCAGACACTGGGATGACTCCGCCTTTACACATTCTGGGACCGCCCCTATGGTGAGGTCAGGTCTCTGGAAGCTTCTGATAGGTTTATTGGCAACATCTGAGTAAGAGACACAGCTGTGGATGTATTATAATTCACACCAGAAACACACTGCTTCTGTGTGTAACATCATGGGAAAGTCTAAAGAAATCAGCCAAGATATCAGGAAGAGAATTGAGGACTTGCACAAGTCTGGATCATCCTTGGGGGCAATTTCCAGATACCTAAAGGTGCCTTGGTATCTGTACAAACAATTATACACAAGTACAAACAATGGGAATGTCCGGCCATCATACTGCTCAGGAAGGAGACGGGTTCTGTGTCTCAGAGATGAACGTGCTTTGGCATGACATGTGCATATCAACCCAAGAACAAATGTAAAAGACCTTGTGAAGATGCTGGCGGAAGCTGGTAAGATTGTGTCATTATCCACAGTGAAACGAGTACTGTGTCACCATGGGCTGAAAGGCCGCTCTGTCGGGAAGAAGCCATTACTCCAAAAGACACAGAGAAAAGCCAAATGCACAGGAACAAAGACCGACAATTCTGGAGACAGGTCCTGTGGTCTGACAAAACTAACATGGAACTGTTTGGCCATAATGACGATCATTACGTTTGGAGGAAAAAGGAAGGAGCTTGGAAGCCTAAGAACAGCATCCCAACTGTGAAACACGGGGGGTGCAGCATCATGTTGTGGGGTTGTTTTGCTGCAGGAGGGACTGGTGCACTTCACTAAATAGATGGCAAAATGAGGAAAGAAGATTATGGGGCAATACTGAAGCAACATCTCAAGACATCAGCCAGGAAGTTACAGCTTGGGTGGCAATGGGTCTTCCAACGCGAAGTTGCTGCCAAACTGGTTACAAAGTGGCTTCAGGAGAACCAAGTCCATGTTCTGGAGCGCGCCAACCCGGCCCCGTGGGCTGCAACGAGACCCCCAAAGAACATGGCTCAGTGACACCAGTTCTGTCAGGAGGAAGGGCCCAAACTTCCCACCAACTATTGTGAGAAGCTTGTGGAAGGATCCAGAACGTTTGACCCAAGTCCTACAGTTTAAGGGCAAAGCCACCAAACCCTAAGGAAATGGAGGAAACTTCTGACTTTACAGAAAGTAATAAAAATGCCTTAAAAATTCTCCCTCTCGTTATTCTGCATTTGGGGAACAGAAATAATTTTGGTTCCTAATTGACCTAAAACGGGGAAGGTTTATTCTGATTTCATGTCAGAGAGAAAACCTGCAGATGGGGCTTTATATAGAGGGGAGGGAGAAACCTGCAGATGGGACTTTATATAGAGGGAGGGAGAAACCTGCAAATGGGGCTTTATATAGAGGGGAGGGAGGCTGCTGTGTTCAGCTGCAGATGGGGCTTTATATAGAGGGAGAGAGAAACCTGCAGATGGGGCTTTATATAGAGGGGAGAGAGAAACCTGCAGATGGGGCTTTATATAGAGGGGAGGCAAGAACCTGCAGATGGGGCTTTATATAGAGGGGAGGGAGAAACCTGCAGATGGGGCTTTATATAGAGGGGAGGGAGAAACCTGAAGATGGGGCTTTATATAGAGGGGAGGGAGAAACCTGCAGATGGGGCTTTATATAGAGGGAGGGAGAAACCTGCAGATGGGGCTTTATAGAGCGGGAGGAGAAACCTGCAGATGGGGCTTTATATAGATGGAGGGAGAAACCTGCAGATGGGGCTTTTATATAGGGGAGGGAGAAACCTGCAGATGGGGCTTTATATAGAGGGGAGGTAGAAACCTGCACATGGGGCTTTATATAGAGGGGATTGAGAAACCTGCAGATGGGGCTCTATATAGAGGGGATTGAGAAACCTGCAGATGGGGCTTTTTATAGAGGGGAGGGAGAAACCTGCAGATGGGGCTTTGTATAGAGGGGATGGAGGCTGCTGGTCTTTGCCCTGTGCTGTGTGGCCCTCAATGGAGCTGACTGAGCGGCCAGCCGCCGGGTGCAGTGCCACCGCTTACCTTCATATCTCAGCTGGATGTACAGCAGGTAGTAGATACAGTCCAAGGAGTGCTGCCGAATGGAGGCCAGAGAGTCCGAGCAGCGAGGGGACACCCTACCCAGCAGAAGCCCCAGGTTATGGAAGGAGACCACACACTGGAAGCAAAGGAGGAGAGGAGATCAGCACCGGCAGACTACAACCCCCAACATCTATAAGATGCAGTCAGAGTATCTACCGGAATCTACAGCAGGGGGACCGCGCCCCAGACCTTCACACAGTGAGAGCCACCATGTACCCCATCACAAGAGCTACTCTCCGAATACTCTGTGTGCTGGGAGCTTCATGGACTGCAGGCCTGCCCTATGTGCTGCAGGTAAGACGCTCCTCACATTGACATTCACTTCGAAGGTAGAATCCCCCGGGGGGCCGCTGCTCCTCCACCCCGATCCCGCTCCGGCTCCCGACTCGACCTCATCCAGGGGTTCAGGATCTGCAAGGTACGAAGACAAGACACTGAGACGCTCCCGGCCCCAAAACCTCAGGACCCCTCCTCCCCCAAAACCTCAGGACCCCCCTGCTCCCCCAAAACCTCAGGACGCCCCTCCTCCCCCCAAAAAACCCCCTTCCCCCCCCGCACCCCCCCTCATCCCCCCAAAACCCAGCACCCCCTTATCCCCCAAAACCCCGGCCCCCCCCTTTCCCCCCAAAAACCCCACCCCCCCCCCCCGGCCCCCCCCCCCCAAAACCCCAGGCCCCCCCCCCCCAATCCCCAAAACCTCAGCACCCCCTTCATTCCCCCAAAAACCCGCCCCCCCCCTCCCCCAAAACCTCAAAACACCCGGGCCCCCCTCCCCAAAAAAAACCCCCCCAAAACCCCAGACCCCCCCCCCCCCCTCAATTTCCCCCCAAAACCCCAGGACCCCCGCCCCCCCCCTCAACCCCCCCCCCAAACCTAGGACCCCCCTCATCCCCCAAAACCTCAGGACCCCCCTCCTCCCCCAAAACCTCAGGACCTCCTCAGCCCCCAAAACCTCAGCAATGCCCTGTGCACTTTGCCCCCTTCCCTCCCCGTTCCAATAACCTGAGCGCTCTGCCCCCCCCCCCCCCAGTCCAAAAACCTGACCTTGAACCCCCGGGCCCCCAAAAAAAAATAAAATAACCAGCGCCTGCACCCCCCGGGCTAATAAACCTTTCGCTCTGCCCCCCCCCCCCCCCCCGGGCAATAACCTGAGCGCTCTGCACCCCCCCGGGCCATAACCGACGCTTGCTCCCCCCCCCCCCCCCCAGGTCCAATAACCTGAGCGCTCTGCACCCCCGGTCCAATAACTGACGCTTTTCCCCCCCCCCCCCAGGTCCAATAATGGCGCCCCTTTCCCCCCTTTTTGGGACCCCCCCCCCGGGCCCCAAAACCCCCGCGCTCTGCCCCCCCCCGGTCCAATAACCTGAGCCCTGCCCCCCCCCCGGTCCCAAAAACCTAGCGCCCCTGCCCCCCGGCCCCAAAAACCCGAGGCTCTGCCCCCCCGGGCCCTAACCTGAGCGTCTGCCCCCCCGGTCCCAAAAACCACCTGCCCCCCGGGCCAATAACCTGAGCGCTCGCTCCCGGGCCAATAACCCCGAGCGCCGCCTCCCGGTCCAATAAATGAGCGCTCGCCCCCTCCCAAAAAAACCCCCCCGGCCCAAAACCTGGCGCTCTGCCCCCCCCGGGCCCAAAACCTGAGCGCTCTGCCCCCCGGGCCCAATAACCTGAGCGCTCCCCCCCCCCCCGCCCCCGGTCCCAAAACTGACGCTCTGCCCCCCGGTCCCCAATAACCCGAGCGCTCTGCCCCCCCCCCCCCGGTCAATAACCGAGCGCTCTGCCCCCCCCGGGAAAAACCGAGCCTCTGCCCCCCGGTCCAAAAATGAGCGCTCTGCCCCCCGGGGCCAATAACCTGAGCGCCCTCTGCCCCCCCCCCCAGGTCCAATAACTAGGGTTCCCCCGGTCCCAAAAACTGAGCGGGTCTGCCCCCCGGTCCAAAACCGACGCTCTGCCCCCCGGCCCAAAAACCTGAGCGCCGCTCCCCCCCGGCCAATAACCTAGCGCTCCCCTCCCCGGTCCAATAACCTGACGCCGCTCCCCCCCCTCCACCCCCCCGGGCCAATAACCGAGCGCTTTCCCCCCCCCCCCCCCCCCGGTCCCAAAAACCCGAGCGCTTGCCCCCCCCGGGAAAAACCTGAGGCTCTCCCCCCCCCCCCCCCCGGTCCAAAACCCAGCGTCTGCCCCCCCCGGGCCAATAACCCCGAGCGTCTGCCCCCCCCCCAGGGCCTCACCCCCCCCAGTCCAAAAACCTGAGCGCGCTGCCGCCCCCGGCCCCAAAAACCCGAGCGCTCTGCCCCCCCTTTCCACCCCCCCCCCCCCAAATCCAAAACCTGAGCGCTCTCTCCCCGGTCCAATAACCCGAGGGGTCTGCTCCCCGGGCCAAAACCCGGCCTCTGCCCCCCCCCCCAGGTCCAATAACCTGAGCGCTCTGCCTCCCCGGTCCAATAACCTGAGCGCTCTGCCTCCCCGGTCCAATAACCTGAGCGCTCTGCCCCCTCCCCCCCCCCAGGTCCAATAACCTGAGCGCTCTGCACCACCGGTCCAATAACCTGAGCGCTCTGCCACCCCGGTCCAATAACCTGAGCGCTCTGCCTCCCCGGTCCAATAACCTGAGCGCGCTGCCACCCCGGTCCAATAACCTGAGCGCTCAGGCTCCCCGGTCCAATAACCTGAGCGCTTGCCCCCCCGGGCCCCCAAAAACCTGAGCGCTCTGCCCCCTCACCCCCCCCAAGTCCAATAACTGAGCGCTCTGCTCCCGGCCAATAACCTACGCCTGCCTCCCCGGCCAATAACCCGAGGGGGCCCCGGCCCCCCCCACCCCCCCCAAGCCAAAACTAGGGGTCTGCCCCCCGGGCCAATAACCTAGCGCTTGCTCCCCCCCCCCCCCGGTCCAATAACCGACGTCTGCCCCAGGGTCCTAAAACCCGAGCGCTTGCCACCCGGTCCAAAAACTGAGCGTTCCCCCCCCCGGCCCCCCGGTCCAAATAATGGACGCTCTGCCCCCCCATCAATAACCTGGGCGCCTCACCCCCGACCAATAACCTAACGCTCTGGCCTCCCGGTCCAATAACCTGAGCGCTCTGCCCCCTCACCTCCCCCCCCCCCCCCAAATTCAAAAACCTGAGCGCTCCCGCCCCCCCCCCCGGGCCAAAACCCCGGGTTG
>JAODAL010083234.1:0-11318 GCA_025379985.1 Phyllomedusa bahiana
GACCCGTTTTGCTAACTCTTATCAACTGCCCTTGTTTTGAGGCCCTTAACAACCGGCTTAACACGTTACGACTTCACAAGCATTAAATTGGGTGATCCCCCAGGGGAAGGTAAAAGGGCCCCCCCAGTAAGTTATACTCCCCCAGTAGGGGAAAAAAAACTTTATATATCTCCCAGAAGGTAGGTTTGTATTTTAAATATGCCCCCCCGCGGGTTTATATAGGCGGGGTTAATTGATCCCCCAGCAGGTAAAAGGGCAGGTTTTTTGGGCCCCCCAAAGCGGTTATGGGGCAGGTTATGGATCCCCCAGTAGGTTAAAAGGCAGGTTTGGATCCCCCTGTGGGTTTTATGGGCGGGTTAATTGGACCCCCCCTGTGGGTATATGGGATTTTTAGGTCTCCCAGCAGGAAATATAGCCCGGGTTTTAAGGTCCCCCAGCGGGTTTAAAAGCGGGTTTTAGGTCCCCCAGAAAGGAATAAAAGGCGGGTTTTAAAAGGCCCCCAGCAGGTATATGGACGGGTTAGGGGACCCCCCCCAAAAGGTTTTTTGGGCAGGTTTAGGTTTCCCCCCGCGGGTATTTTGGCGGGTTTATGGACCCCCCCAGGGGAGTATATAGGCAGGTTTAGGTCCCCCAGCGGGTATAAAAAATAGCTTATAGGCCCCACACCCAAACGTGTATATGTAGATAGCTTATGGGCCTCACACCATATGTAGGAAAGTTATAGCTCCTCCCTGCACGAAATAAAAAAAATTTTAGATAATAGCCCCCCCCCTGAAACATATAACAGTAGATAATACAACCCCCTCCCTGCACATTTTTTATTTTGGGCGGCTCGGGAAATTTTTGGCACCCCTTGTGGTTTTCAGGCAGAGACAAAGACAATCCCCGGGTTTGGCAAAAATACAGGGCCTCTTTATTTTATTTAAAGCAGCAAAAAAAAAACGACAAGTGCAAGGCATGCACCGACATAAACAAAAAAAAACCCCCTCCCCCGCGGGGTTTTCTAACTAACAAAGGACCAATTTAAACTATCAGCTTGTAAGTTTCCGCTGGTTCTCCAGCGTGCTCCTCTCCAGATTTAAAAAGGTACCCTTTGGGATTTTTGTAGTCCCCCCAGTCATTTTCCCGGGCTGCCCTTTATTTTTTTCCAGGTAAAACCTAGGGGAACCTCGGGGATTTGGTTTCCAGGGGGAAGGTGAGCACCCACCCGGGCTCTATGCTCCACCCCCAAATGAAAGGCCAAACCCGGGGAAATGGTTTGAAAGCCAGGGCAAAAATTTTAACTTTTAAACATATGTCGACAGCCCTATACTGTCGAAAACCTATCTAATTTTTCCCTTTTTTTTTCCCCCCCAAGGGCCCCTTTAACCTTGGGGGCATTTTGTTGGCCCATTTGAAGGCGCAGGCAAGGACCGGGGCCCGGGGATATAAAACCCCCTTATATACCCTTCCTGCTTTTTGAAAACCAAACAAAACCCCCCCCTCGCTCAAACCCCAGGGCGGAGCACCTTGGGGCCCCAAAAACCCGGGGTGCACTCTAGACAACCCTCGGGGTTTGCCTGCTGGGACCCGGACGGGGGTTCCACACAAAATTTTTAATTTCCTGCAAGCCAGGAACCCCCCCGGGTCCCCCTTTGGGCGTTTTTCCCTTTGTTTTTTGGGCCATCCATTTCAAGGGGGAGTGACCCTTGTGTTTCCCCCAAAATTTTCCCCCCCAAACTAGATAATATCAAAGTGCCCTAAAGGGCCCCCATTTCCCGGGGCCCAAAACTTTTCCCCCCTCCCCCAAATGGAAAAATTTTTTTCCCCACCCGGGCCGAAAATTTTTCCCGGGTTTTAGGTACAAAAATCGGGGTGTTTCTTCCCCAAATTTTTTGGGGGATAAGACGGGCCCCTAACCTTTACTTCTGAAGCATCTGCCCTGCAACGGGAAAACCCTTCCCGGGAATTTAGGGGGTTTCAGAACAGGCCCTTACATAGAACCCCCTTTAATTTTTTTTGGAAGGCTTTTTTTTCGGCCTCAACTCCTTTTTAAACCATGGGGGACTTTTCCCGTCCCTTGGTAAAAGGTCTTTTTAAGGAGCAGCAATTGGGGCAAAGCCTGGCACAAACCTCCTGAAAATAGCCTCAAAGGCCCGGGAAAAGGCTCAAACCGGCCTTTTTTGGACCCCGGGTTGAGGCCAATTCCTAATGGCTTCAACTTATCTACTTGGGGTTTGATGATCCCCCGGCCGATGTTTTTACCGGGTAGCGACCCTTTCTTCTACCCAAACGCCATTTCGGGGTTTGGGGCCCTTGTTAGCCCACGCCCCTATCTTTTTCCTGGGACTGTTTGCACCCATTCCAGAGCAAAATCCCAATCACCCCTAAAAATCCCACATCATCCAGGTATGGGGTTTGCATACTTTTTTTTTGGGGTGCGGGAAATATTACATTAGCCCTGGAAGGTCGCGGGGGGCCCCATGAAAACCCAAAAGGGGAAAGGGACTAAAATACTGGAAGTGCCCCCTCGGGGGTAGAGAATCCCTGTTTTTTTTCCCCTGGCCCATCTTGAGGGGAACCTCCCAAAAAAACCCCTTGGTGAGGCCCTAAGGTGTTTCAAAAAACCTCGCACCCCCAACCTCTCGATAAAACCCCAATTGACCCTTGGCAGGGGGGTTAGGCGTCAAATTTGGAAAACTCATTCAACTTGCGAAATCGTTTACAAAACCCCCAAAGCTACCATCCCCCCCCCTTGGGAAAATAAATCCCCCTTTTGGGCTCGACCCCCATTTTGGGGACTTTATATGACCCCTAAGGCTAACTTTTTTCCTCCCCCCCTTCTGATATGGCTTGCCTCTGGGTTTCCCGGGAACCCTGTTTTTCCAAAAACCAAACCTTTTCCCGGGGCCCTCGGTGACAATGTATGTTTAATAAACGCCCCGGGCCGGCCAGGAAAGTTCAAGAAGACCCCTCGTTCCTTTGAAGGAATTCCCGGGCCCCCCTCCTCTGGACCTCTGCCCAAGGTTTCCCTGAGTATGAACGGGGGGTAACCTTTTTGTTTGGGACCCCCCTTTACTCCTTTGCAGCCACCAGACTTTCTGGGTCCTTCCAGGGTTTGAGGGAGGTTGACTTTAATTTTTGGGAGGGCTTTTTTTTCCCCCGGGGCGGGAAAACCCCTTGTAGTTCACCCCCCTTTCCCCTTTTTTCGCGGGTTTTCAAAAGGGGCCCTTTGCCATTTTGGCTAAAAATTTTTGCTCTCTACTGTGGGGAAACAAGTACGAGACCCTGTCCCCGGGTTTAAAAGGGAAACTGCCCCCCTTGCGGTCCGGGTTGTAAACTCGGGCCTGTCCCCTCCGGGCCCCCTGCTCATTTTTTTCCCCTTAAAATTTGGAAATAAAAGCCGCGATCCTGTCCTTTCCCAGGCGGGCTTTTAAGCTCGATGACACCCCCTGAAAGGGGGTTTCCTTTTGTTTCCCGGGCTCCTTGGTTTGTCCCAGGACCCCCCTTGGGGGAATGTCCCCCCCATACAGCAGCCAAAAGGAGAGAATCCCGTTGACGCCGGGTGGCACTTCCCGGAGGGAAAAAAATAGATAGGGCAACGGGGCAATCCCAACCCCTCCCACCCCTTTGTCCACCCCCTTTTCCCTTTAACATCCCTTTTAAGGCCCTTTTTGGGAAACGCCCCAAACCAGACCGCCCGCCCTGGGTTTGGAAACCCCGGAGTGCCAGGGGGGTAATTTTTACAGGTGTACACAGCTCCTTTTGGTCCCCTTTGGGAAACATGAAATGGAGTGCCCTGAACGTAAAGGAACCCCTTTTGGAGACCCCAATAGGGGTTTTGAATAGGGGGAAAAACATTCCCTAGCAAACCCTTTTGGGGGAGGTGTTTCTGGGGTATGGCCTCTGGATGGGCGGGGGGCCCTTAATCCATACCACTGGGATAGTGATGTCCTCTGGCCGATTTAGGGGGGGGTCCTACCGGGATCCATGCCAATCCGTTCGAAGGGCACCTCGAAGATGGGAAAGGGAACCAGCCCCCCTTCCGGGAGATGGGGTCAAGGGGGCGGGGGCCCCTGACACTCGGGGACAGGACTAAACTAACCTTCCACGGGCCTTTAATAGATGCCGGCCAAAGTAAAATTTCCCGCCCCAAACCCGTTCCCTATTTTCCCCCCGGGCGCCCTTTTTTCCCCCCCTAAGAACAGGGGAAGGGGGCAAATTTCCAAAAAACCAAAACAGACACGGGCCCCGGGGTACCCCCAAACCTGCCTCCCAAACCTCTTTTGGTGCCCTTTTTTCACCCTGTACAGAGGTTATTCTGTACGGCAAAAGGGAGGGTACACCAATTTTCTCCCCCCGGGGTTTCCGGGGATTTCCATCTATGCCCTTTTTCCCCTTCGCTTTTCCAGGCGTTTCTGAAAATCATGGTCCCTAAATTTGTTTTTTTTCCAAAAATTTCCCTTCGAAAACCGGCAAGGAGGAATTTCCCAAACCCCCAAAGGGGGTCCCCCTCTGCCCCCAGCCAGAAACGAAAAGGGAAAAGGTAGCGGTTTCAAACATTATCACCAATGGCATATTTATTTACGGGCGGTCCCACATCAAACATGCATTTATTTTTTTTCCCCCCCTAACTCCCAAAAAAAAGGGGGAAATCACATCCGAAAAATTGCCCCTAGGGAAAACTTCCAAACGTCCACCTCATGTTTGTTTAATCCACAGGCAGCTCTATGGGAAGTATGGGAGTGGGGTAGTCCCTTGGGTTTCCCCGTGGGGAAAACACACAAAACCCCAACCCCCTTTTGGCGTGTGTTAGTTATCCGGGGGGCACCACTGCTTGCAAAGAGGGTTTACCAAACCCCAGGTTTCCCGGGGGGCCTGCACGGGAAATTCCCTTAAAGGGGACCGTGCACTCCTAAAAGGGCCACCCCAGCCGCAACCCTTGTGGGGGGTTTAAAATGGCCGGGGGAAACCAGGAAGACGCCTCCCCAACCCACAACCGTGGTTCTTTTCTCCCCCGGGCAACGCGCCGCCACATGACCTAGTCCCTTGGCACCCCCAGCAGATTATGGGGCCCGGGCTTTAGGAACGTGGTCCCCTTTTTTTGGGGTGGGGGGGGTCCTTTTCCCCCCTTCCCCCTTAAAAACCTGACCCCTCCCTTTGGGGCGGAACAGTCTTAAACCCCGGTTGGAGGTCTGCGGAACCCCCTCTGGGGTGAAACACCGCCAAAGGGAAAACTTTCCCGGGGGCGCTGGGATTTTCTCCACCACCCGGGGACCATTTCTTCCCCACTTTTGGGGTCTGTGTAGCCCACCACCCCCGGAAACCGACAGGAAGGCCCCCCATGAAACGGTCCCTAGACCCACCCGTTAAACCCCCTGGGCTGGGGGAGATTGTCCGGCTTAAAACCACTTTTTTTGGTAAGGGGAACCGGTCGTACATTTGGGACCTTGCGGGCCCTTGGGGAGGATCAAAAATCCCAGGGTTGTAAACCCCCTGGGCTCTTTTGGGCCGGGGGACCCCCAGTCCCGGGGCCCGTATCCACCACGTAGGTTTTTGGGGTTTGTCCTTGGGGTCTTTTGGGCCAAGGTCGAAATAAAGGCCCTTTTTTTGGGGTTTGCCCGTTAGGGGAAGGGGGGCCAGGAAAATCTGCCCACTGGTTTCCCCAGGTAGTTGCTCTCTTTCCCCCTATCCGTTCAAAGGGCCCCCCCTTTAACCTCGGTTTTTCACAACCTTTGGGCATCCCTTTCGCAGGGACTTTTTGCCCCACCTGGCGGGGCAATTTACTGCGCACCTGTTGACCCCCTCTGGCCTCACCGCCAGGGCCTAACGTTGCTGCAGAGTTTTGGTTCACCTGCTTTTTCCCTTCACCCCGGGCCCCGGGGGTCTCAATTAAAAAGGGGGTTTGGGCTCCCCGCTTGGCCCGGGTGGTCTTCCCCCCGTGCGCCTTCTCTGAAATACCCCCACAGCTGGAAAAGGGTTTGGGGTTTGCTTGTAACAGCCCCGTTTTTAAACCCGCCCGTCCAATTTCAAATGACTCGGCTGACTGTTTCCTAGCTGCTTTTCACCCAGGGCAAAACGTTCCTTAAAAGTTTCCTTTTTGCTCCCGGGGTTTATCAGAGTACTGCCCCAATGCCCTTCGCATAACCCCCACCAAAATTGACTTTAAACGGCTCTGGGATCTTGGCACACGGTGTTTTCCCGGGAGAGACAGAGACAGATCTTCGGGGGCAAAAATACAGGGCCTCTGTTTTTATTTAAGGGGCAAACAAAAACGGGCAAAATGCAAGGCATGCACCCCGGGGCAAAAAAAACAAAATAAAACCCCCTTTCCCGTCTGGGCTCTAACTAACAAAGGACAAAATTAAATATCAGCTTTAAAATTTCCTGCTGGTTCTCCACGTGTCTCCCTCCCAGACTTTAAAAGGGAGGGCCCGGGATTTGAATTTTCCCCAGTCACTTCCCGCTGACCCTTTTATATTTCCCGGTAAAAAACCCGGGGTGGAACCTCGGGGGGTGGATCCATGGGGAGTGAGCACCCACCCTTTTCCCCTATGCCAAATCCCAATGAAAGGCCCCCGGGAAAAGGCTGAAAACCATGCTAAAAAATTTAAAAGTTAAACATATGCGACAGTCCTATACTTTCGACACCTATCAAAAATTGGGCCCTTTTATTCCCCCCCAAACCTTCCCTTTCCTTGGGGGGATGGTCCGGACATTTGAAGGCGAAAAGCAAGGATCTTGGGCCCGGGGTATATTTCAAAACCGGTTATAATCCGTTCCTGCCCGTTTCAACCTTTCAACATATAACAGTAGATAATAGCCCCCCCGCCCTGCCAAAATATAACAGTAATGATAGCCCCCCCCTCACATATAACCTTTAAAAAATTTGCCCCCCTCCCTGCACATATACAGAAAAATAATTGCCCCCCTCCCCGCACATATGAAAAGTAGATAATACCCCCCCTTTTCCCCGCACATATAACATTTGAATAAAAAACCCCCCTCCCTGCACATATAACAAATAGATTTAAAAGGGCCCCCCTTCCCCCGCACATAAAACAGTAAAAAATAGCCCCTCCCCGCACATATAAAAAATAATAATACCCCCCCCTCCCTGCACATATAAAATAATAATAGCCCCCCTCCCCGCACATTTGGGCAAAGATTTAAAAACTCGGGTCCCTGCACATAAAACAATAATTTAATAGCAACCCTCCCGGCACATATGCATTAAGGGAAAAAGCATTCCTCCCTGCACATATAACAGTAGATAATAGCCCCCCTCCCTGCAAAAATAACAGTAGATAATAGCCCCCCCCTGCACATATAATAGTAATAATAGGGCCCCCCCCCCCTGCACATATAACAATAGATAAACATCCCTCCCCGCACATATGACAGGGAAAAATAATAGCAACCCCTTTCCCCGCACATATAACAGTAAATAATAGCCCCCCCCTGCCATATTACAGTAAATAATACATCCCCCCCCCCTGCACATAAACATTTAAAAATAGGCCCCCCCCCCTGGGACATATAACAATAGATAATAGCCCCCCCTCCCTGCACAAATAATAGTAATAATAGCCCCCCTCCCGCACATATTTAAAAGTAGAAAAACCCCCCCCCTTTCACATATTTAAAATAAAATTTCCCCCCCTCCCTGCACATATAACATAAAATAAAAGCCCTCCCCCGCACATAAAACAATAAAAATAGCTCCCCTCCCCGCACAAAAAAAAGAAATAACAGCCCCCCCCCCCCCGAAAAATAACAATAGAAAAAAGCCCCCCCCCCTGCACATATAACAATAATAATTTGCCCCCCTCCCTGCACAAATAAAAATAGATAATACCCCCCCCCCTGCACATATAACAATAATAATAAGGGCCCCCCCCCCCCACATGAAAACAGTAAAAATAATAGGCCCCCAAACATGAATTGACTAATTAAGAAAATTAAACCCCGACAAAACTTACCTGACCTCGCTCCCCCCGCTGTTTGCGCCCTGGGCTTTTCCTTTACGGTGTACGTCACCAGGGCCGCGCCCGGAGCAGCGTGATGACGCGCCCAAACCCCCCGTGCACTCCGGCGCGCACAAACCGCATCCTTTCCTGCGGCCCCAGAGTACACCGCAGAGCCCCTCTGCTCCGCCAAAACACCCAAATGTATGTGCGTCCGGCGGACGCACATACAGTTTTGGTTTCCCCGCCCCGCTGCCGCCCCCAAGGTCCTAAAAACCCCTAAGGCCGATAGCTTTTCGAAATGTAGCGGCTTTGGACCCAAAAAAGATCGGCGGGGGGCGGCGGATGCGGCGGCGCCGGGGGCTAAAACTTTGACTAGACAATCTTAAAATTTCACCACATATCATATTCCCTAAATGTTTTTTAAAAACTGGTTTCAAAATTTTTGACCCGTCCTAGTTTAACCCTTTTCTCCTTCTATAAGTTGGGGTTTTCTTTTTTGCCACTAAATTTTTCAGCAAAAATTAAGCATTTTTTTTTTGGCATGGCTCTGATTTTGCTAACCCCCGGGCCCCCTTTTTACAAAGGCACTTTCCTTTTTTATCAAAGGGCCCCCCATTCTAAAAAACCCCTAAAAAATGTGGTGTAAAACATGGGAACATTATTATTTTTTTTCTTCCAAAATTTCGGCCCGAATTCTAACACAATTGCCTTACTAAATGAGTTTCCCAAAGTGTATAGAGTACAACTTAAAGAAGCCCCTTCCTCCATAGAATCAATTTTCCCCTTCCACAACCCCTCCCTTATGCTTTTTGGAAGGGTGGCTTTATCTAATTAGTACAGTATCTACCTTTTTTACTTTACAATCTTTCATTTTTGCATTATGTTTGGGACATTGGGCATTGACAATTTTTGCAGCCCCTACAGTGGGCGCCCCGGGAAACCAAATTTCAATTTTTATTCAAGAGACAGCGTAAAATATATAAATTTTAAAAATAAATATAAAAAAAATATATATATATAATATTATAAATATAAATATATATATATAAAATATATATTAAAAATATATATAAAATATATATATTTATATATATTTTTTTTTTTGGGTGTTGGGGTAGTTTTTTTTTTTTCTTTTATATATTAGTTTTGTTTTTTTTAAATTGGTTACTGACCAGCAATGCATAAGTCTCTTTCCTCACTTCCATAATATGGGGTCACATCATCATTGCTCTTTGCCTTTTTTCTGGGGAAAAAGCCCCGTACATGGGGTATGGCCTGTTCAACTGGGAAGGTATACATCAAGGGGGAAATTTCTTCCCGTATATACCATTGATTGATGCCTTTTCTGTTTTTTCAGTGGGTTTAGGGGGGTTTGCAAAATAAATAGGTTTTACCCCAAAATTCAAAGTGAATATACATCTCATTTATTAAACCTATCTAATTCTGTTTTATTTTTTTTTGCATTGAAGTAATTGGTGAATGGAGAGTAATGGATGGCTATCTATTTGCATCCGTTTTTACATCTGTTTGACAGATCTATTATTTGTTATGTGCAGGGGAGTTTCACCCTCATAAGGTTAAAAAAAACATCCATTTTTAATGAATGACAACAGATATAAAAGTATTCATATTTTGAGGAGTCTATTTAAAGAATATGTTAAATTAACAGATACTCTAACTTCAGTTTGCTTAAGTTCATTTCTGTTTCCAGGAGGGTGTCTATTTCTTCTGTTGACAACAGATGACCAAATGTCGATGTGAACAAGGCCTAAGACTGTCTTTGCTGCCCAATCAGAGCCCACAGCAACCAATCAGCGGTCTAGCAACCTATCAGCGGTCATAGCAACCAATCAGACATCATAGCAACCAATCAGAGGCCACAGCAACCAATCAGCGGTCTAGCAACCAATCAGCGGTCATAGCAACCAATCAGACATCACAGCAACCAATCAGCAGTCATAGCAACCAATCAGACATCATAGCAACCAATCAGACATCATAGCAACCAATCAGCGGTCATAGCAACCAATCAGACATCATAGCAACCAATCAGAGCCCACAGCAACAAATCAGCGGTCTAGCAACCAATCAGCGGTCATAGCAACCAATCAGACATCATAGCAACCAATCAGAGGCCACAGCAACCAATCAGCGGTCTAGCAACCAATCAGCGGTCATAGCAACCAATCAGACATCACAGCAACCAATCAGCGGTCATAGCAACCAATCAGACATCATAGCAACCAATCAGACATCATAGCAACCAATCAGCGGTCATAGCAACCAATCAGACATCATAGCAACCAATCAGAGCCCACAGCCACCAATCAGCGATCATAGCAACCAATTAGAGCTCATAGAAAGCAATTAGAGTTCATAGCAACCAATCAGCACTCACAGCAACTAATCATTTCGTTTAACTGTGCAGCAACGAGATCAGAGATCTGGCTGTCAGTGATAATTGACTCTCCACTGAGAAGACAGGGACAGTTTATTACAGTCCCTGCCTTCTCTATCACTGTATATACAGAATCCAATCAGTGCTGTA
Source organism: Phyllomedusa bahiana (assembly GCA_025379985.1). Taxonomy (NCBI): domain Eukaryota; kingdom Metazoa; phylum Chordata; class Amphibia; order Anura; family Hylidae; genus Phyllomedusa; species Phyllomedusa bahiana. The sequence continues at coordinate 10,498 of JAODAL010083234.1, forward strand.
TTTACACATTAGTAAGAAGCCCGTGTGACATGGTAGTTACAGATAGTGCTGGGTCTTATCAGACCCAGATCAGCTCTGCAGTCAGTACAGAGGTTGCATTTCCCCTGTTATATATTAGCCCCAGTTATAGGGAAAAACAGGAAGTAAAAAGTTTTGACCTTAGGGGGGTCACAATATGTAAAATAAAGTAATAATAAAAAACACACAATAAAATATTACTTAAAAATTTATTCACAGCCCACACCGCAAGTTTAACCCCACCTCCCGATGACCATATCACTTACTGTATATATAAATGTCTGTGAAAGAAAAGTGACACAATTACAAAACTTATCTCAGCTGGTATATTAGCCCAATTTGTAGGGGAAATTTAGGGGAAAACAACCCGCTGTAGTCACTACAGAGCTGATTCCAGCACCCTCCATAACTATAGAGCCATGGTGGTCATGTGACTGCCAGTGACGGGAAGCAGGAACCTGGGAGGTTTCCTGCTAGTCTGTATATATAGCAATCAGAAAGGCAGGGACAGTAATAAACCATAACTGCCTTCTCAGTGGAGAGTCAGCTATCACTGCACAATTAGATCCAGAATGTCTGTGCAAAGAAATACAGCCACCGCCTGGAAGTTTATAGTCAACAGACGGCAATAGGTGAAATAACTCTCTTTTGTCCTGCTGGAGGCCTAGATAAGGCGTGATAATTAGTGATGAGTAGAGATGGCCGAATTTCTCAAAAATTCGGTTCGGTCACTTCGCCGAATTTTTTTCCGACAAAATTTGTTTCGGTCCGAATTACTTCGGCACGAATCACGTTAAAAAACA
>JAODAL010083235.1:0-11318 GCA_025379985.1 Phyllomedusa bahiana
ACCCTTTATTCATGTTGAACAATCTAAATTTGGGGCTGTACAGTAGAGGAGAGCAGCTCAGGAGGTCCTGGAGGTCATGGTTGTCAGGGCTAGGTGTGACTTTAAAGGGGTTGTATCTTTTTGAATGTTCGGGCTCTTCAGCTAATTCTCTGAGATTGAATTTGAAATCCAGGGGTAAGTCTCTCCTGTCAGCAGGTGGGTCCTCTCCTCCCAGGAGGTGTATCTCTCCTCACTGAAGACCTGTGACATCATCACTCAGACTGTGCAGTGGAAGCAGAAGGGTGTCTGCAGAGTACAGCTATACAGCCTTCTGCATGCTTGTCACCTGTCTGCAGAGCTTCAGGCTCAGCATGGCTATAAGCAGTTATACAGTCAGCCTGATCTGATGAGACATGTGAGGAGTGTACACTGCCCCCTCCCTCCTCCCCTTCTGTTACCAGATAGGAGACTGTATGACTGTGATATATGCAGTTATACACACAGCCTGAACTGATGAGATATGTGAGGAGTGCACACTGCCCCCTCCCTTCCCCTCTGTTACCAGGCAGCAGACTGGGTTATATGGAGCAATGCACATTGCCCTTCTACCATTCTCTCTTATTATATGAGGGGATCTGTGACTTAAACAGGCAGTCATTGCCCAGATCATTCACCCTAGAGCTGGGGGAAGAGTTTACAGCCAGCAGCCCTTGGTTTCATTATCGATTTTTTTTTTTTTTTTTTTTTTTTTTAAACTGTAATTTTTATTGCATTTAGTAAATTCAATAATAACAGCTTGGAGTAACATTTTCGTATACATGCTACAAAACTTTAAGAATCAGCAAAAGCATATATCATGAAAACAGTAAATTATACAACAGATAATGGTTGGACAAGACAATACACATAGGGGAGTGGTAGACACGCTGGAATGCTCGAAAGCAAAATGGATGCAGTTAATTAGATATAACAGTAGTATTGAAATTAGTGTGATTAAGATCTGATACAAATCACGTTGCGTTAATGGTTCGGAATGTATCCCAAGGGTACCAGATCGAATAGAACCCATCCAGATTATTATTAATAGATGCTGTCAAATATTCCATTGTTCTCATATCTGCCATTCTTCGAATTAATTCCAGTCGATCAGGCTCCACCGTACGCCTCCAATAAAAAGAAATTAAGCATCTTGCTGCTGTGAGGATATGTAAAATCAGTTTCCCCATGGGTTTTGTGATTGAGGGTGGCCAAAGGTTAAATAATAGGCACATAGGTTCAAAGGGAAGAAAGATCTCTGTTATGTCTCCAATCAATTTTGAGACCATGCGCCAGTACTGTGTTATAACAGGCCATTGCCAAAAAACATGATAGACATCTCCAATACCCTCTGAACATCTCCAACACAAGTCCGGTATGGACGGGTTGAGCTTGTTTAGAAAAACCGGTGTATGATACCATAGGATCATAATTTTATATTGGTTTTCTTTATAAATAGCACAAGTGGATGATTGAGAAGCCCTTTTCCAGATTAGGCCCCACTCCTCTTTTGTTATATTTTTTTGGAGTAGATTTTCCCATTTTGTCATGTATGGGTGTATAATCGGGATATCTGGAAAAGGTTTCAGTAAAATAGCATAAAGATCAATCCTCTTGTTTATACCCTTGTTTTACAGGGTAATTCAAAGCGAGTAGGGAGGTAGACCATGTTAGACTTCAGTATACTTTGAAGATAGTGAGAAACCTGTATATATGAAAAGTAACATCTGTCTGGGAGGTTGAAATCTATCCTTAGCGAAGAGAATGGAAGAAGACATCTCATTTTGCAATTCACCACATCTGCGAATCTAAATAATTTGCCATCAAACCAGGGCTTCATAGATTGTTGCCCCATGCCCTCTGGGAAGCATGGATTGAATAAGAAGGATGTCATGGCGGATGAAGGAGAGCACAGGCCAAAGCGCCCTGAACATAAGTTCCAAACCTCCCTTGTCAGTGTCATGGGACCTAGTAAGGCATTTTGTGACTGGGTGTGAGAAGTGGCCCATAGAAATGAATTGGGATGGATAGGAGCCACCCAAAGCTTCTCTACCTCCATTCAGCGAGAGCATGCGTAAAGGGAGGACCAGGCAGGTATTCTACGTAACTGGGCTGCCCAGTAATATTTAATTAAGTCGGGTACTGAGAGACCACCATCTAATTTCCCCATCATCATTACTGTTTTTGAGATTCTATGCCTTTTGGCTACCCATATAAAGTTAAAAAAGGTAGATTGTATGGTTTTTAGATCTTTAAAAGGAATTTTAATAGGAAGAGTCTCAAACAGATATAGTAATTTTGGTAGAATAGCCATTTATATTGTCGAAATCCTACCCATGAGAGAAAGAGGTAACGTTTTCCATTTATTTAGAAGGGATCTAATTTCTCCATACATTTTCGGAAATTTTTGAGTTTAATTTAAAAAAGGGGTAAGTAGTTAGGGGGCTGGGAAATCCTAGGGTTTGAGGGAAAAATCTTTTTCCCGGGTAAAAGATAGTTAAATTTTTAATTTGCCTTTTTTCCAAAAATAATTGGTAACGCCCCTGGGCTTTTTGGTATTTAATTTATTTTAAAATGATGTTAAAAAATCCCAGTTTTGGAGAGCCCTTTTAGATTTTGGGAAGGGGGACAAAAGGTTTAAGTCCCAATTTTACAAAATGTCCTCCGCAAAAAGCGAGAGGGTTTTAACTTCCCCCATCTTTTTAAAATTTTTAAAAGCCTCTAAAAATTTTTGGTTTACACAAAAACAACGCTACAAAGGGTTTTTACACATAGTGCAAAGAACAAAAAGGGGATAAAAGGGCATCCTTTTCCTGGTTTTCCCTTTAAAATTTGAATTAAAGGAGACATTTTTATAAAGGAAAATTTTGATAGTGGCTGAGGGAGAGGAATATAACTAGAATTTTGGGGGAATTTATTCTAACGAAGTGGAATTTTTTTAAAATTCAGGGAAAATTTGGGGGGCTTTTTTGGGTTAACGAAGTGTGCTTTTTTATTTTTAAAAAAAAAGGCTGCGAGCAACATGGGCCCCCTAAAATTTTTGGGAAAAGGGACTCTGGGAGGGAAAAAAGGGCATAGCCTGCATGACATGTTCAGAGATGAAGCCAATCCAAAACCGGGGGGATTCCCGTTAGGCCAACCCCGCACTATATAAGTCCGGGCGCCCAAAGCTGGGGCTCATACCGCTCTCCTGTACGATCAGGGAAGGTGCTGCCCCCCGGCTGATTTGGGTTCTGAGAACTGATTTTTTATACACGATTTTTGTGGGGGTGGGCTCAGCTTTGTCCCCAGAGAAATGCTTTTTCTTAAAAGGGTTTTATTCCCGATTTTTTTTGGGGATTGGGTCTGGGAAAACCAGTGTGGCCCTCCACTACAGCCATATACATTTAAATCCTTCTGCTCACAAACACATTGAATATCCAAGGGGGGTCTTAAAACCATTCCTGTTGAATTCATTCAAAGAAACAGCTTTTTTCAAGAACAAAAAAACCACATTCAAATTTTTTGGGTGTTTAATTCTTTGGCGCAAATTTTCATCCAAGGGGGTTAATTAAACGTTGTTTTTTTCACTGTATTTTCTCCCAAAAAACCGTCCCCCCCTTTTCCAAAAGCCAAAATATATAAATTTTTTCCCGTAGCAAAATTCACAAGCAAAGGTTTAAATTTCAATTTTAACCCCTTGTTTGGGGGTGCGTTTAAAAAAAACGCCCTTGTAACACGCAAAAAAAGCTACTAGTTTGTGGGCTCAATTGGGTTTGGCCAATTTTTTCCCTCCAGGGGTTTAAAAAAAACGTTTTTTTTTCAGCTGTGGTGATCCCAAAAACCGTCAATTTTTAATGCCAAAAAAATATAAATTTTTTTCCCGGGAGCATAATTCCCAAGGGAAAAGGGTTTAAATTTCAATTTTATCTCTGTTGTGTGGCGTAAAAAAAAAACCGCAATTTTAAACGCTAAAAAAGCTACTAGTTTTTGGGGGCTCCCAATTTTTTGCCGCAATTTAATCCAGGGGTTTTAAAAGCGTTGTTATTCCCGCTGTATGTCCCCCAAGAAACCGTCAATTTTTTAACGCCAAAAAAAAAAAAATTTTTTTCCCGTCTTAATTCACAACGAAGGTTTAAATTTCCCAATTTTTTTTCTTTTTGTTGTGTGGCGTAAAAAAAAAAGCCATTGTAACACGCTACAAAGCTTTAGTTTTTGGGTGGGTTTAAATTTTTGGGGCAATTTTCCCTCCAGGGGTTAATTTTAAACCCTTGTTTTTCAGCGTGGGGAACCCAAGAAACCGTCATTTTCCCAAAGCCAAATATATAAATTTTTCCTGTAAAAATAATTTACAAAACAAAGGTTAAAATTTCAATTTTATCCCTTATTGTGTGGGGTTAAAAAAAACCCCATTTTAACAAAGCTAAAAAAAAGCTACTAGTTTGTGGTGGGGTCAATGGTTTGGGGTTGGGGGCAATTTTTCAAACCAGGGGTTAATTAAGCGTTGTTTTTTTTAGCCTTTTTTATCCCAAAAACCGTCATTTTCAATGCCAAAAAATATAAAATTTTTCCTGTAGCATAATTTTACCAAAACAAAGGGTTAAATTTCAATTTAAACTCTTTTTGTGTGGCGTAAAAAACACCGCATTGTAAAACGCTAAAAAAGCTACTATTTTTTGGGGGGCTCAATTGTTTTGGGCCCCAATTTACTTCCATGGGTTAAATTTAAACGTTTTTTTTTCAGCTGTGGTTATCCCCAAAAAACCGTCAAATTTTTAAAAAGCCAAAAAACATAAATTTTCCCCGTAGCATAATTGGACAAACCAAAAGGGTTTAAATTTAAATTTTATCTCTTGTTGTCTGGCGTAAAAAACCGCCGGGATTTTTTAACAAAGCTACAAAAAACTACTAGTTTTTGGGGGCTCAATGTTTGGGGGCTTTTTACATCCCCGGGGTTTTAAATTAAACGTTGTTTTTAAGCTGTGGTGATCCCCAAAAAAACCGTTTAATTTTTTAAAAGCCAAAATAATAAATTTTTTTCCCGGGACATAAATTCACAAGCAAAAAGGGTTTAAATTAAAAATTTTATCTCTTTTTTGGGGTGGTTTTAAAAAACACCGCATTGTAACACCTACAAAGCTACTATTTGTGGTGGCCCCAATTGTTTGGCGCAAAATTTTTCATCCAGGGGGGTTAAATTTAACGTTGGGTTTTTTAGCTGTGGTGAAACCCCAAAAAACCGAATTTTCCCAAAGCCAAAAAAATATCATTTTTCCCCGTACATAATTCACAACAAAAAGGGTAAAATTTCAAAATTTTTGGCTCTTATTGGGGCGTAAAAAACACCGAAATTTTAAAAACGCACAAAACTACAGTTTGTGGGGCTCAATTCCCTTTTGGCCCAATTTTACATCCAGGGGGTTTAAATTTAAATGTTGTTTTTCAGCGTGGTTTATCCCCAAAAACCGTCATTTTCAAACGCCAAAATAAAAGATTTTTTCCGTAGCTAATTCCAAACCAAAAGGTTTTAAATTTCAAATTTTTTCTCTATTTTGTGGCGTAAAAAAACCAAAAGCCTTGTAACACGCACAAAGCTACAGTTTTTTTGGTTTGGGTTTAATTTTTTGGCGCAATTTTACAAACCAAAGGGTTTAAATTTAAACGGTTTTTTTTAGCGTGGTGAACCCCAAAAAAACCAACATTTTTTAACGCCAAAATATATAAATTTTTTTCCCGTAGCATAATTTTACAAGCAAAGGGAATTACAATTTTAATCTCTTGATTGTGGGCTTTAAAAAAAAACCGCATTGAAAAAACGGTACAAAGCTACAATTTTTTGGTGGCTCAATTGTTTGGGAATTTTACAAACCAGGGGTTAATTAAGCGGTTTTTTTCAGCTGTTGGGGATCCCAAAAAATCCCTCATTTTCAACGCCAAAATATATACATTTTTTTCCCGTAGCATAATTCACAAAGGGAAAGGTTTTTACAATTTTTTCTTTTTGTTGTGTAGCGTAAAAAACACGCCCCTTGTAAAACGCTACAAAGATACTAGTTGTGGTGGGTCAATTTTTTTGGCGGGAATTTTCATTTCCGGGGGTTTAAATTTAAGGGGTTGTTTTTTAGCTGGGGGTGATCCCCAAAAAAACCGTCAATTTTTAACGCCAAAATATATCCATTTTTCCTTTAGCATAATTCACAAAACAAAGGTAATTACAATTTTAAAACTCCTTTTTTTTGGCGTAAAAAACACCGCCCCTTTTAACACGCTACAAAGCTACTAGTTTGGGGGTGGGTCAATTCCCTTTGGGGCAAATTTTCATCCAGGGGGTTTAAAAAAGCATTGTTTTTTCCCGCTGGGGTGATCCCCCAAAAAACCGTCATTTTTTCAACGCAAAATATATACATTTTTCCTGTAGCAAAAATTCCCCAAGCAAAAGGGAATTTTCAAAATCTCTTATTGTGTGGCTTTAAAAAAAACCGGGATTGTAACACGCTACAAAAGCTACTTAAGGGTTTTTGGGGGCTCAATTCTTTGGCGCAAATTACATCCCAGGGGGTTTAATTTTAACGTTTTTTTTTTTTTTGGGGTTGGTGATCCCCCAAGGGGAAAACCCTCATTTTTTTCCCCCAAAAAAATATACATTTTTTCCCTTTGCCTAATTCAAAAAGCGAAGGGGAAAAAACAAAATTTTTTTCTCTTGTTTTTGTAGCGTAAAAAAAACGCCATTTTAACACGCTACAAAGCTACAATTTTTGGTGGCTCAATTTTTTGGAGCAAATTTACATCCAGGGGGTTTAAATTAAAACGTTTTTTTTTTAGGGTGTGGGGGATCCCCAAGAAACCGTCATTTTCAAAGGGCCAAAAAATTTTAAAAATTTTTTTTCCGTAAACATAATTCACAAAAACAAAGGTTTAAAATTTCAATTTATCTCTTAAATTTTGTGGCGTAAAAAAAAACCGGCCCTTGTAACACGCTACAAAACTACATTTGTGGTGGCTCAATTCTTTTTTCGCAAATTTTTTCATCCGGGGGTTTAAATTTAAACAATTGTTTTTCAGCTGTGGGGAACCCAAAGAAACCGGGCATTTTTTAACACCCAAAAAATAACATTTTTCCCTGTAGCATAATTCACCCAAACAAAGGGTTTAAATTTCAAATTTTTTCTCTTTTTTGTGTTGGGGAAAAAAAAACCCCCCATTGTAACACCAAAAAAGCTACTAGTTTTTTGGGGGTCCAAATTTTTTTGGTGCCAAATTTTTCATCCAGGGTTAAATTTTAAACGTTTTTTTTTCAGCTTTTGGTGATCCCCAAAAAACCGTCATTTTCCCAAAGCCCAAAAAAATTTTTCATTTTTCCTGTAGCATAATTCACAAGCGAAAGGGTTTAATTTTCAATTTTAATCTTTTTGGTAGCGTAAAAAACACCGCATTGGGAACACGCCCACAAAGCAATATTTGTGGTGGCTCAATTTTTTTCGGGAATTTACATCCAGGGGTTAATTAACTTTTTTTTTTTCAGCTGTGGTGATTTCCCCAAAAAACCCCCTCCCTTTTCAAACCCCCAAAATATATAAAATTTTTTCCCGTAGCATAATTCCCCAAAAGGGGAAAAATTTTAAATTTCAATTTTTTTCTCTTTTTTGTGTGGCGTAAAAAAAACCCGCATTTTTAAACACGCTACAAAGCTACAGTTTTTTGGTGGCTCAAATTTTTTTTGGGGGGCAATTTACATCCAGGGGGGTTTAATTTAAACGTTTTTTTTTTCAGGGTGTGGTACCCCAAAAAAACCGTCCATTTTCAACACCCAAAAAATTACATTTTTTTCCCGAAGCCTAATTCACAAGCGAAGGTTAATTTTCAATTTTTATCTCTTGTTGTATAGCGTAAAAAAAACGCCCCCTGTAACACGCTACAAAAAATTTCTAGTTTTTTGGGGCTCAATTGTTTGGTGCAATTTACATCCAGGGTTTAAAAAAAACGTTTTTTTTCAAATTTTTTTATCCCCCCAAGGGAAAACCCATTTTTTTCCAAAAAGCCCAAAAAATTTTAAAATTTTTCCTGTAGCATAAATTTTACCAAAACGAAGGTTAATTACAATTTATCTCCTTGGTGTGGCGAAAAAACCCGCATTGAAAAACCCCTACAAAAACAAATATTTTTTGGTTGCCAATTCTTTTGGCGCAATTTAAAAATCCTGGGTTAAAATTTAAACCCTTGTTTTTAAATTTTTTACTCAAAAAAGAAACTTTGTTTTTTTTACCCCAAAAGAAGAAATTCTGTAGCATAATTCATATCCGAAGGGTTTTAAATTAAAAACCTGTTTTGGGGCTTTTTTTAAATTTAGTAAAAAAAACACAAGAATTTTTAAAAAGCAAAATACAAGAAAATTTTTTCTTGCCCCCTTTGTGGAGCGCAAATTTTTTTTTCCAAGGGTTTCCAAGCTTGAAACTGGGTTTTATTTGGGGGTCAAAAAACAAGGTGTGTAAATTTTTCATAATTAGATATCTTCATCAAACATGTCCCGTAAAATTTTTAGAACAAAAAATTTTGTCAGACAGAGAGTGGCAGGCCTTCTCATCCCGGGGAGTGGCAGAGGGACAAACATTCCAGGCCCCCGGGCGGGACCCCACAAGGGAAAGGGGCAGAAGGGGTTTACTCGTGAGGGCCCCCAAAATGCCGCTGTCAAACTAGCGGCCGTTTTGTTTTTCGCAACCCCCAAAGGTTCCTTTAAATTGGGTTTACAGGTCATCCCCCTTCCTCCCAGATGACATCTACAACCCCAGGGGCCAAAAAGTCCGGGGGAACGGGCAAAAACAAACCCCCTTTGTTTTGGGATTGCCCGGGAGCGGTCAGCGGCCCCCCACCGTCCTCAAAAACCCCCCTCTGTCCCCTTTCCTTTCCCTCAGCCATGAACTACAAGGGGTCTGGCTCAGCGACACTATTTAAAGCGAGGATGAAAAAATTTTTAGGGGGGCAGCAAACAGCTTTCCCCTTTTTCACGAAAAAAGGGGCCAATATCCCCCTTTCTTCTTGCAGTAGGCGGCAAAGTATAGAATTTTAAGTGGCATGGGGAGGGCAAAGTTGTGAGGGGTTTAGCCTCTGCATACCAAACCGGTGATGAGGACAAACAGTGACATGAAACACAAATAGATTTATGATGTAGCCGGGCCGGCACTTTGGGGGCCCCGGGGGAGGCAAGGGGGTTTATTTATCGTCGGAGAAGAGGGCGTCAGCTTTGGGGGTCCCGGGGAGCAGCTCCCCCCCAAACAAATGGGGGTTTTTGGGCCCTTTGAGTCCCTCAGGTTAGCAGCCCGTTTGAGGGCGGGGGGGCCAAACGGGCCACGGGGTAAAAAACCCCCTTCGCAAGGGCCAAGAAAGTACGGGGAAAAGGGGGTTTAAACGAGGGAGGGGGGCAAATAGTCACTCAGTCTGGCCCTTGGCGGGAAAATTTCCCAAAACCCCTTGGCCCGGGGTGGGATTTCTTTCCCAAGACACCGGGGGAGCCGAATATTTTGGGGATATTAAAAATCTGTTAACTAACGGTTTGGGACCCACAGCCCTGCGTCAACACAGGGGCGTCACCATCCCGGGGGGGGCCCGGGGGAAAACGTGGCTCGATTTTGGTTGGGCCATCCGGGCCCCCCGCAGGGGGGAAAAGAGCAGCAGCAGCGCCCAGTGGCCCCGCATGCCCCTTGGGAGCCAGTCCCCAAAGGGTCCACCACCTCTGCAAAGGGAGCTGTTTTTTCTTTGGAAAATATTCCTCCCCGGGCCAAGCTCCTTTCCTCCCCTACCTTTTTATGGCCCCCAGGAAATCGTTTTTAGTGAGGCGATTGGGAAAAAGACAACAGTATGGTCCAACCACCTAAGGTCAGGGACTGACCGGGCTCCCTGTCCAAATTTTTTGGTTTCTTTCAGTCCCTCCCTTTCCAAATGGGGGGACTCTTCACCGTTCATAGAACTAAAGGGGTTGTGCCGAAACCGAGGGTGGAGAGTTTCCCAAACCGTAATTTTTTTTCCAAAAAGGGAAATACCCCCACTTCAAAATATATGTAGAACAGAAGGTGGGGGCCCGTCCCTTAGCTTATTTGGTTTGTTCCAAGGTGCAAGGCAAACCTACGCTGGGGCTGTAAAATACGGGCCAGGCCAGGACAGGGTCCCTTTTACGGGGCCCCCTGGGGGAATGTGCTTCCCCGGCCCCGGGAAACCAACAAAATTGGCAGGGGGAAAGGCGCATTCCCCCCCTCCAAAGTTTTCAACTGCGGCTCCTGCGCCAAAAGTCCCCTCCTCCTCCTCCCCAACCCTCTCAGCCCCCCACAAGTTTCTGCTCCATCATACCACATGTGTAGGGCACAGCGGTTTTCACCCCCAGTTCTTTTAAACCCGGGGTTGCCTTTGGCGAACGAAATCACAAAAGGGGAGGGAAATGCCCCCGTCAAAGCAGCAAGGGAAAACGATGTGTGGTTTCTTTTCCTTGCCCCCCTGCAAATCGGAAACCCAAAATACGGGGCAATGGGAGGAAAAATTTGGGGGCCGCGCTCAAAACCCAGGGGGATGGTCCCCTTCGCCCGCATGGCGCAAAAGTGTTCAAGCTGGGGGTTTTTGGGAAAAATTTTTAAGTCTTCCACCGATCCCTTTAGAACATTCTGAAAATGGCCAGGAAACTGTGGGATGCACTTTTTCCATCGTTACAAAGCCAGGAACACCCCCTTTGAGTTGCAGCGGCAGAAAAGGCCCCCCCCCCAACACACTCTGATATGCGAAAGTTTCCACCCGTTGGAATTCCCCGCCCCCGCACATTTTTGGACCGGGCAGTAAAAAACAGAGAAAGGCCCTTTTAAAGATTTTTTTTATGATTTCCCGGCAGACAGGGAATTACTCCCCTGGGGTTTAAATTTGATGTCAGCCAGACAGGGTCATGCGTGACACCTGCCGTTTGTTTTAGGCCATTTTTTTTAGGAGGGGACGTTTTTTGGGCAGGCCCCCAGGACAAAAAGGGTGGGTTAAAATTTATTCCACGCTTCATGTCCTGGAACCCGAGGGTGAAAAATCTTCTGGGCAGGGGACCCGGAGAAAAGGGCGGGCTACATCTCCGGGGGCCACAGATCCGGTTGGGGGCTGAAATGGAGGAGGAGGACATTGGGGCAGAAGCATTTTTCTGGTAAATGAGGGATTTTTCTACCCCGGTTTTCAAGAGAGGGGGGAGCAGGAGCAGCTTTGGGGGATCTAGATGGGGAAGAGGGGGAAACGAGGCAGATGACCTGGGAAGCACCGTGGCAGTATACAGTGGAGATGGAGGGGAGGGAAACCCCCGGGGTCCCCTT
>JAODAL010083236.1:0-11318 GCA_025379985.1 Phyllomedusa bahiana
GAAGGGGGAGTCATGTATTGCCCAGAAGCAAGAGTTTCAGATATATTTAGTCCTTAGATGTTTTAATTTTTAAGTTAGGCAGCAATATAATGATGTGATTAGTGTTGATCGAACTGTTCTAAAAGTTTAAGTTCTAGTAAGAACTTCTCAAATTTTTAAAACTCGAACTGAACTGAACATTTTACTGTTCGTTCGAGTAAAGTTCTAGTTGGACCGCCATTTTCAGTGTCTTTTTCAGTGGCTTTCTGCACATATGATGGCCATCCAATCACCCTTCTGCACTTTTGGCAGCCATCCAATCAGTGCAGAGCACAGAGAAGTGTCAAAAACGTGATCACCGATGTGTAGGGCTCTCATTGGCTGCTAAAATCACATGACCATGCTATATAGATTTCACTGTATTGCCTTGTGAATGCCATTTTTCTGCTTACTCTCTGTACTGTACAGACTGCTCTTAGTTACATAGCATTTTCCTCTCCATAGACATCAATAGCTAGGGAGTTTGGCATTGCTGGCTGGATCTTTCCCACACCCAGACGCTGTTATTTGACGACATTTGCAGACTCACATAATGCCTAACTCTCTTATACATGGATATATATTATACAGTGCTTGGATTTGCTAAATCATAGCAAATCATGGCCAAAAGTTCAGTTTTTGCAGTTTTGGGGGTTCAGTAATTGTATAACACACGTCTCTAAATCTCCTATGTGTCAAAAGGGTCTTTTGGGCCCCCTCAGGATGCAGGGCCCCGTAGTAGCTGCTACTGCTGCACTTACTATAGCTACGCCCCTGCTTGCAAGCTGTCCTCATCTTTTCAGTTAGCCATTGCCAGGAATGAAATATTTTAGCCTCAACATTTTTTTTCTGTCAGTCTTAGAGCCAAATTTTCTTCACTAAGTTGTTCCCCGTGTCCAGTTTATTCTGCACTCTTCTTCACCTGTATAGGTATGAAAATTAACCAGAACATTTTCTCCCATTGACTTTAATGGGGTTCAATTCTAGTTCGTTAGAGTGTTCTGTTCGAGGTTCTAATCGAACTAGAACTTTTTACTGTTCGCTCATTTCTACATGTGATGTATCAATGCATTATCATGTAAATGTGGTATTAAGGGATCTAGCAATGCTGAATGACAATTCTAATAGGAGGTGCAATAAATCATATTAGTTGTCACAAGTGTCGGACTGGAGTGCATAGGGCACACCAGAGAAGTTGATTTTAGGGACCCACTGTGCTCCCTCCTCTGCCACCTGTATGGTGTCCCGCCTGTGTAGTATACAGGAGTAGGTGGTACAGTATACTACTAATAGTTAAAAATGTTTAATAATCTTTATTAATATTTGCACTGCTTTCTACTATAATTGCACTAAGAATGATCTAGAAATGACCCCTGTTTCACCCCTGTGTTCAGCTAGTACCTTCTGCACATGTCTGTAACTTGTGTATAGTCATGCTGTTTTGCAGAAATGTAATCAGCTGCAATCACTCAAGACTTTGGTGGGAAAAACCATGACAACACAGGTTGGGGGTAGTTTAGAAGGTTATAAAAGATAGGTAAATTGGTTATTCTAGGCCTTCTCCTGAGTTCTTTTGCTTAGGGCTCACTGATATCCATCTTCGGGTAATCGATGTCTTCATCTGCAGCTGACAGTGAAGCGATTCAACATGTTGTCCTGACACAGGCTCAACTGTATGGCCATAAAGAAAATCGTTACGTTTGGAGGAAAAAGAGAGAATCTTAAAAGCCAAAGAACACCATTGCAACTGTAAAACCCGTGGATGCAGCATCATGTTGGGTTGTTTTTTCTGCAGGAGGACTGGTGCAGTTTACAAAAATAGTTGGCATCATGAAGAAAGAAGATTATGTGGCAATACTGAAGCAACATCTCAAGACGTCAGCGAGGAAGTTAAAGCTTGGGCGAAAATGGGTCTTCCAAATGGACAATAACCCGAAGCATACTGCCAAACTGGTTACAAAGTGACTAAAGGATAACAAAGGCAATGTTTTGGAGTGGTGATCACAAAGCCCTGATCTCAATCCTATTGAAAATTTACGGGCAAAGATGAATAGGCAGGTGCGAGCAAGGTGACCTACTGTAACGATTCTGGAGATGGATCCACTGGACCACCGCGCGACATCCGACATGGCGTACACACGCCCCTACCAGGAGTGGAATCAAGTGGTACCCGGTTTTCACCAGAGCCCAGCCTGCAAAGCGGGAGGGTCCTTGCTGCGTCGGGTGTCCACCAGGTCACACAACCACTGGCGGGCTTGCCTTCGGTGGCGGACCAAGGGTGCGAGGGTACAGGAACAGCAGCAGGCACGTATCAGGCACAGACAGAAGCGTCAGGCGACAGGCGGCTCTGGTTCGTGGACGTTAGATAACAGGTGGTCGGGCAGGCGGCAAGGTTCGTACACGGTATACGTTAGCAAGGGTCGGTACACAGGAAGGCAATACTGGAACGCTCAGGAACACTTTCCACCATGGTATGAACACCAAGGATCCGGCGAGGGCCGGCAGGAAGTGACCGGACAAAAATAGCAGCAGTGCCCGGCAATGAACCAATTACCGGCGGCACTGCCCCTTTAAATTCAAATCGCCGGCGCGCGCAGCCTCTAGGGCGGAGCTACGCGCCGGGACACGGAAGCAGCCTGAGCCAGGAGCGTGGCCGGTAAGTGCACATGTCCGGTGGGGACGGGGAGGCGAGCGACCCCGAACACCGACGTGCGGGACGGGCCCCCTCCGCTTGGTGATGAGTCACGGGCGCGCCTGCGACCCCCGGGAATCGGTCGCAAGGGGGCGTCCGTGACAGTACCCCCCCCCCTTGGTCCGCCCCTCTTACTGGATTGAGAGAAGATCTCTGGATGAGACATGCGGTTCAGGATGTTCTCCTCCGGCTCCCAGGACCTCTCTTCAGGGCCGAACCCTTCCAGTCCAACCAAGAAGTATCGCTTTCACTAGTTTCCTTCTACATGCCCAGAATCTCCTTGACCTCGAAGACATTGGGCGCAGCAGCACAAGCCGGAGGAGGATCGGCCTTCTTTGAAAAATGGTTAAGGACCAAGGTTTCATAAGGAGACATGAATCGCGTTGGGAAATTCTCCTTCGATGGGAGGGGAGCCGGAGTTTGTATGCTACCGATTGATGCGGCTGATGACCTCAAAGGGTCCCAGGAAACGGGTCCCAGTTTGTGAAGACGGAATCTTAAAGCGGACATATCTAGATGAGAGCCACACCTTTTCACCTGGGGAAACAACCGAGGAGGGATTCTTCTCTGTCCGCTGAGACCTCAATGCGCTCGACGCAAGGAGCAGCGACTGACGGGTCTGGGACCAGATGGCCTTCAAGTCTTAACCATTGCGTCCGCCGCCGGGACCTCGGAGAGTTGCCAGAGGAGAGAGGGGGCGGGACTTGCAAGCGCCATACACGATGTAGAAGGGGGAGGCCCCTGCGTACAAAACTCTCACGCACTCACAAGCACGAGCATTCTACTACACCGGAAAGACACTCCGCACCCCGACGGCAGTCTAAATGGCCCAATCATCTCGCGAGCCCGTGCCCGAGACGAAATAAGATCGACAAGGAAGCACAAACCCCAGGACTTGTTGACCTCTACCACCATCGCCATGTATCGTAACCATTACAGATGGATGGTAGCCGGACAGAAGAAGCGTCGACAGCTCACTCACTTGGCAAGTTGGTTGCACAGAAGCATTCGCCACAAACCTGGACGACAAATTGCGCGAACTCCCTCAGGATCCGAGACAATACTTGCGAGGGAGCGTCCACGGAGCCGGAACACATACGATGAAGAAATACACAAAGACTACTGCAGAGGCGGATGGCAAGCACCTCGGCACAACGGGACGAAGACTGCGCCTTCATTGGAAAAAGCAATCAGTAATCACCCAGATAATGGGTTCCTAGATGACTGGGTAGGGACGTCAGGTTATAAAGTCCAATCAAAAATGCATTGGTCCAGGGATAGAGTGGAGAACGGTAAGAGTCAGCTATGAAAGTAGGCCCTATCCGAGCTTGTCAAGACGTGGACCGCTCTTCAGTTCACCGGGCACACGGACGTCGCAAGACGCACACGAAGTCACTCTGATATCCATTCACACCAAACTCTGGCCACACAATAGAACCGGGATAATCAGGTGGAAGGTTCTTATGCGGCAGCCGCAGGATAGGCGCCACAGCCACCAATGAGCAATTGTCCACCATTTCAATGGATATAACCGCTACTGCGCAGAAGCAGGACGCACCTAAGAAATCCTTCCCAGGAGGAAACCCATTCCCGGAGAGTCCACACTGGAGCACCCAAACAAAAGATGAGACGTCATTCTGGGGGGATGATGTGTTCAGGAGACACAGGTCTCTTCACCCACCATGTCAAGAAGCACGGGCAGAGAGGGCATCAGCACTCTCTACATTTTCTCGATCTGCCTGAAAATGGATCTGAAAGTCAACCGGAGAAGAGACAACCACCACATCTGCCACTCGGCGTGGGTATAAGTCGACTGCAGACAAGTCCTGCAGCGATCAATTGGAGGTTCTTGATGGTCCGCGTAGATACGGATGCGGGAAAACAGGGCATACAACCCTCTACCAGCAGATAACGCCACTCCTTCCACGGGCACAATTTGATGGCAGTAGCTCCCGGTCGCCCAATCGTTCAAAGTAATTCAACTAACTCGAACTGAAGAGAACTGTACTTGAAGAGAAGAAGCCGCAATGACACTAGTCTTACCACCGATAAGGGCCCTTTTTTGGTGTAAGGACTGGCGCCTCTGCACCCACACAGACACACACCACACACACACTTCTCACAGAGTGAAGGGTTTTCGCGCGGGCATCTACGGACGGTGCAGGATAGAAGCCGTAGCGCGAAGGCGATTTTATAGCTCATCACAAAACCTCACCCGGCCTCGACAACGGCGCCAACTACGGAACGTGGACACTAGAGCAGCGCCACCATTCGTTTAACCTTGGTGACAGAAGCACACCTCAATCGGGGACCACACGCGTACGAGAAGTGAACAGGGATGAATTGCGATAGTAATCTAGCAGAACCCAAGAATCCAGCTGGATAGCCCGAAGCCGACGGGGCAGGCCATTGTCAATACCGCAGACAAGTTAGCAGGGATCCATACCGTACAGCGCACTTGGTACAGAGATGACATACCCCCAGAAAACGTGAAGGCTAGCTCATGATGGAAGAGGCGCAACTGATCCAAAGCTGCATCTAACAGCAGTGCGGTTTCTCCGGAGACGTCTCTAGTAACTTGACGGACATGGCTAGCACGTGGGATCTCGAGGATCAGGGGAGAACTCCAGATTATGATCATCGAGGCTAGACAACCACGCAGGAGAAGAGAGGAGGCATCCCCGAAGCTACGTCATTCACGAGCATCTCCCTGAAAAGCACAGGCTTGGTGTCATTTACAGAGTCCGAAGAGGCATCACCAGGTACTCGAGTGCCCATCCCCTGGTACGTTCGAAGGCCGTACTTCCATTCATCGCCCTTGCGGATTCGGACCGATTGCTAGGCCCTCTACAAATCCAACTTCGAGAAAATCTCTTGGCGCCTTGACAGGCCGATCAAAAAGTTCCGTCTGATCAGCAGCAGACGGTAAACGGTATCTTTCACGCGTGATCTTGATTCAAACGCCCCGGGTATCACTCTCTCTCTCTATATATCCGTAAGGTACCAGTACCTTACTTCTATCACGAAAAAGAACCCAGCGACCAGCGCGGACGGAAGACTGACAGGACTATCCCAGATGAACCACTTCTTTGAGATTCTCCTGGATGATACTTCTGACATGCTTTGGGATCATCAGGAAACAGACAAGAGGAATACAGACTCGACACACGGGGAGACTGCGGTACCATGGCAATAAGTCGATCGGGCAATCCGTATGGATGCATGCGCGGAACACATCGCGGACATACTCAATACTTGGGCGGCAGCCCGGGCAGCGGCTTCCTGAAGGTTAACAGCCAAGAGCAGGGAACTGACACCGGGCGAGGTGCCACCAAACAAAACAGCACCAACCAGACAGTTGGGACCACCCAACGAATCACCTCATCCATAAGAAACCAGTCCAGGATACAGGGAGAGACAGCGGAACCCGACGAGGATCGAAGACGCACACACATAAGAAGGCGGTTCCTCACACTTAATGCAGTGCCCACCACATGGAAGGACAAGTGGCTATGGTAGACGAAACTCAGCGATGTGTGTCACACTCAAGCAGTACCCCGACTGCACACAGATGAGATTGACAAGCGCAGTTCTTCTACCAAGACGTACAACTGGAAGCCATACCGCCTCACTAGAGGCAGGGGATGAAGATCCCAGGACTGAGCCCGAGTCCAGAAAACGCCAGAACACTGAACATGTGAATAACCAGACTACAACCGACAACGACATAAACTGAACATACACACACATCAAACAGCGCCAATTGGAAGGAGGAGGTTGCACCTAGGCATACATAGACCTCTACCCACAGATAACTCCTAGGTGACGGGAGTTATCCCGGCAAGACTTGGGGCGCATGGGACAAGTCCTCCGAAAATGCGCTCATAGGGCATGCCATCAGTAAGAGACACAAAAGACCATAAGTTGTCACGCCGCGCATGAGGGCGACACACATCCTTGCATCACGAGGCCGAAGCCCGATCAACATACATCGCATGGGCTCGATACGGTGAGCTATTTGGAGGCGCTGTTCGGCGCAGGAGGGCCCTGGAACCACCGGTGCCAGGCGAGGAAACCAGGCGAGGTTGGCTGACTGCGCTCTTGCAGAAGCTCCTCCTCCCAGTTCAATGAAGCTAATATCGACTGAGCGGGATCGCCAAACAACGGAATCTACAAAGTCGCTAAGAGCAGGACGGAGGTCTCTAGGCGGCCCAAGACGTCCTTCTACTAACTCGACTACTGAAGAAATACCCATATCTTGAACGTAAGCACATAGTCTGACGGCACTCGTTCCCATGATCCAAGTATCAGAAGGACACAGCGTACGGAAATTGCACCAGCGCTGATAACTCATCCTACAAGATCAGTCTCCCTGGCGTAGAATATTAGGAGGGCACGCTCTCAGCGGAGGAAGGCACGGAGCTGGTTTCCTCAGCAAAGACCGTTGCGGAACTCAACCACTGAGAGAAATGCAACTCGTAGATCCGCCAGTCAACACGGATCAATCATCTGTCCCATAGGGGTGTAGCCCATGCCAGTGCCTTATCACCGGAGATGGAGGACATGCACCACGAAAGCCACCTTTGACACGTCTCGAGGATAAAAAACAGGAAACATGGTCGGTCAGCACACCCACGCATGCATAAGCATTGAGTGATAAACCAACCATGCATAGTTTCTTATCGGGCTCACCAGACTGCGACACTTGGGATAGGGAGTGACAGCCGAAGCTTGGTCCCCCTGGGGATCACCGGCGACAACCGCTGAGCAGGACGCACACTGAGATGGCGCGACGTCAGGCATGCTTGAGCACACGGACGGATGACGAGACTAGCAACACTGCATACCAAGGAGGAGAAGTTAGCTCGATGACTAACGCTGCGCTCTAGCTGCGACAATCTGTTGTCTGGAGAGAATTTCGCTTGGACCACGAACCACTATGGTGATACATGAGGCAACACTGGCAAGGGTACCTTGGCGGGATCCATGGCGCACGATACCTCACTGTAACGATTCTGAGGTGGATCACTGGACCATCGCAAGGCGACTGGCGTATAAAATTCCCCACCAGGAGAGTGGAACTACTAGTGGGACACCGGATTTTTCACAGAGCACCGCCGCAAAGCGAGGATTGGTCATTGCTGCTGCGGGTGTCCACCAGGGTTCACTACCACTGGCGAGGGACTTGACACTTCGGTGGCGGCCAAGGGTGTAAGTACCAGGAACGGCAGGCAGGCTCGTAGTCGAGGACAAGACAGAAGGTCAGGACAGGCCGGCTCTGGTTCGTCGGAACGGAGACAAGACAGGCTGGACACGGGGCAGGCACGGCAAGGTTATCGATAGACATAGACGTAGCTAAGGGATCGAGTAACAACAGGAAAAAAAGGCAATACTGGAACCATCAGGCAACTCATTTCACCTGGTTATAGAACACCAAGGAATCCGGCGAGGGCCGGCAGGTGAAGTGACCAGGACTAAATAGGACAAGCAGTGACCCGGCAATGAACCAATTACCGGCTATGCCCCTTATTAAATTCACATCAGCCAGGCGGCGACGCAAAAAGCCTGCCATCTATGAGTGGCGAGACTACGCACCGGACACGGAAGCAGCCAGAAGCAGGAGCGTCGGCAACGGATAAAAGTGCATGCGCCGGCGGGGAACGGGAAGGCGATGCGGACCCCAGAACACCGACGTAGGGAGCGACCGGGGCTACCGCTTAGTGCAGGAGCACGGGACGCACAATTAAAAAACAAAGCCTGCGACCACAAGAGACAAGTGGTCTCGCAGGGGCGCGTCCGCGTGAACAACCTCACAAAACTATGGCTCAGTTTACACAGTTCTGTCAGGATGAATGGGCCCACACAATTCCTACCAACTAATTGTGCAGAAGGTATGTGGAAGGATAGCCAAAACACCTTGACCCAAGGCATATCAGTTTAAGTGCAATGCACCAATACTAATGAAATTTTGTGTAGAAACATTTTGACTCTTCACGCAGAAAATAATAAAAATGTCTTAAAAAATTCTCTCTCATTATTCTGGCATTTGACAATAAAAATAAATTTTGGTTCCTAATTGACCTAAAACGGTAAGGTTTATTCTAAATTTCATGTCAAATAGTGAGAAAATATTTTTATATAGTATATGCAAACTTCTGGTTTCAACTGTGCATGTCCCCTGTAGATTTATATGCTCCCTATAGGTATATATTCCCCCTGTTGGTATACATATCCCCTGTAGATATATAAAGCTTTCTGTAGGTATAGAGAGCCTCCTGTAGGTATATACAAGCCCCCTCTAGGTTCACACCTGCATTTTTTGCACTTCAATTGAACTTAACTGTTTGGAAGTCTTATGAAAAGATCACATCTAACTGTACAATTTTTGTTTGATCCATCTGTGATGACCAAGGGACAGTAGTAAAGAGGATAAAGGTGGTAGTACTTTTGTTATGTCCTCTCTTTACTTTCCTGGGACCAACACACTGAAAATAGAGGGGAAAGCTGCAGGGGTCAGAGATGATGGTGGTACACACTCTTGGTTAGCTGTTATTAACCCTTTGTTACCCAACGGTGTCAGTTCAAGGGGTCCGTGATGTTAGGCAGGAGACAAAACGGAGTTTGAAAACCACATCAGCCCTTTGATGTTACCCCTGAATATAGCCTTCTTTCAGTACATAAATTACAATTCAACATTTCTTTGAGCCTATAGCAAGTATGGCCTTTATCTCTTCCCAGTAAACCAGATAACTACTCCACAGGAGCTGACTTCCTAAACCCCATGCAACCTGGGACACTATCAGCATCACTTTGTATTTAACACTGACCATAGAGACATTGCAGTGATTGACAGAAAAAACTGGGTTAGACATTAACTTAAAAAATATAATTTCAATCTGGGACACCACACATTAACCACCAACTTTAATGCCTAAAATATCAAGATGTTTCTGCCAAGAATGATGCATTTTGGAATTGGCGCTAAAATAAGCTTTGTAATTGTCCATCATGTACATTTATATATAGGCGATATCTAGTTTTAGGGTCATCGGGGGCAGGTCTAAAAGTTGCATTTTGGGATGTCAAGGTTTTTTTCAATAATATTTTATTTTTTGTGCATGTGTTTTTTTTAATACTATATTTTACATATTGCATCCCCTGATATATTCGTTCCAGTTACAGTGGCAATGCAGGGGGAAACAAACCCTTGTGCTCACTACAGAGTTGATCTAGGTCTGATTAGACCCAGCAGCATCTCTAACTACCGAGATATGACTGCTGGGAAGCAAGAAGCCAAGAGCATTTCTTCTCGTCTGAATATACAGTTCTGTATATACAGTGATTGGGAAGGAAGGAACAGTAATAAACCGTCCCTGTATTCTCAATGAAAAGCCAGCTATTGCCAAAAATTCCAAATATGACCGAACTTATTTATCACATATCGCAAAGAGGCCAGCATTGAATTTTTCCACTGTTCCAACCATAAACTTAATTACACAATTGAATTCTAAGGCCCACAAACACCACATGGTTACCGTACTTTATATAGTCACCATTTTTATAATTACTTCAAAGACTCATAAAAAAAATTTTGCGGGAAATATAAACATGAGTAACAATTGGATAAATATAAGATCTGTGATATGTCCTGTGATACATAAAGAAACTGTTTGGTTTTTATGGGCTTTGACATTCGATTGCGTATTTAAGCTATTGCCAACAGTCAGTTTCCACCGGCACAACTTTACCATAAGGCCGTGTTCACACGGCTTATTCAAGACGGAATTGCGAGCCGGATTGCGCTCGCAAATTTCCGTCTTTTAATCTTAAAGGGGCGGGGGCCGGCCCCGGCCCCATAGACTTGCATTATCCGCGGCGCGTATTGCGCCTGGATAACGTGCAGGTCACTTTCTCCCCGCCCCGGCGGATTCGCCGAGAGGGAGGAAGGGGGACGGAATCCACTGTGCTCTTTTGAGACCGGGGGATTACCGTAATTACGGCGACGGATTGGCGCCGTACTGCAGCGCAAATCCGGCGCGCATTACGACGCCAATCCGCGCCGAATTAAGCCGTGTGAACGGCCCTTAAGGGTACGGCCATACGACAGTAGCAAAATGCCGGTCAGATCCTATTTAAGAATCCAGATAGTATTTTATTGTCTTTTGAATAGTCTTGGGGAATGGTTGTGTCCGCGGTTTACGGATTCGGCTGCCCCCATTATCCATCGAAAACCAGGCGGAAGATTGTGCATGTTCCGAGTTTTTTGGAACACTGGTGGTATGAAAATCTGCCCAGTAGAAAAACCATGCAGTGTAGACTACTGGGTGGATTTTCTATAAAGGTATATGGGGATGTTTGACAGTCAGTTTTCACACGGTTTTCAAATCCAAAAATCATCTGAAAATCCAACATGTACTGATGCAAAATAAGCATAAACATTGCGTGAACCAGGCTTTAAAGCACCAGAGAGAGAGACTTTAGACCAAGAAATGTGAAATGCTATGTTGTGTGCCTAACCACAGGGCCTTCTGTTACAGGACATGCTGTGTTGTATTTCTGGTGTGAAATGTGGAACATTAGCACTATTTTGATTTTCCCATATCTTGCT